>JAAPAO010000483.1:0-28038 GCA_013115145.1 Perkinsus chesapeaki
ATTTGCCTTGGGTCACTTGCTGCTTTGACATGGATACCCAAACCGAAACCTCTTCCCGCTCAACTTTTGGAGTCTGTTCGGGTTCCCGGTTTGAGTATTCCTCCCGCACTCCCGTGTTCGATGGGATTTTCCGTTCGGACTAACAAAACCCAAAACACTGTACATGACACATGAAAAGTTGCTTCTAAGTGGGAGTAATATTACAAGCCGTTTTAACTCTGATGTTTACATGGCGATATAACCCTTGGCAGCGTGCCGGCAGAGGGTTACATTTACAGAAATTCCGCGGACTCAAAATTTACGGACTGTTTCATAAATAGCAACGCACATGACGAATAGTACTGCGATAATAAGAATAGAGCAGAAGGCTACCAGTACCTTACCTACTGGTGATCCATTCAAGCTTTTCAGTCTGATGTAGCTGATGAGTGGGAGGGCTAACGATATCTGGATTGTACCGAAGGCACCAAGGAAAGTTACCAACTTGTTAACACTCAAGAATGCAATTCCAACGACACCTTGGAGTATCACTAAACCGCTTCGACTGGCTAATACTAGGAAAAGGGATACTCGAGCCGATAGCCCCCACTTTCGAGATACAGCAGAGACAAGTCCATCTAGAGCAAGAGCAGTGGGGGAGAGTAGAACCACGTAATGTGTAGCCACAACAATGATAATGGCGATATTCAATATCCATCCGATCACAGATAACGTTCCTGTTGTCGGGGCAATGGCATCTGCAATCGTATCGTAAGTGAGCAAGGAATTCCCGAAGGCAAAATAACCCAAGATCATAACTGTACCATATAGCACCACTAAGAATAAGCTTGCTATTGCCGAAGCAAGCGGGTACCTTAGGGGCTCCTGCATAGCATTCATGATCGTGGGAGCAACAAGGGGATGCGACAAAGGAAAGACATATGTAGCCAGGGATCCTATCAGAACCCAAGGATCACTCGTGGCAAGAGTGTAAGGGCCGGGCGACTCCTCAGAGACCAAGTGCTGTATACAAGCCGCAATGATAACGGCAAGTAACACCAGAGTAGAAGTGACTCCAGCGATCGCCAACAAGCCTACATTCTTAAACTCTTTTACCCAAGATAGTGGAATACCAACAGCTATCCAAATCGCAATCCATGTTCTCCAATTTAATACCTTTGTCAAGGACAATGAGATGGATGCCTGTAAGACGAGCAAACCTGCGCATACCCCGCTCAAAATGATATGCAAAAGCACACCGAAATAAATACCGCCGAGAGGGCCGAAAGCAACCAGGCCAAGTGATTCGAAAGTTGGAATTATCGTACCAGGCGGTGAATTGGGCTTTAGGAGCAACGATTTCCAAAGGATATAGCCGCCAACGAAGGTCATGATTGCTGCGATAAAGAATAGGCATATACCGACGATAACTCCACACTCGGCTGTTGTTCGTGGAAGAACTAGCATACCGATACCAACAACCGACATTGTTATGCTTGAGGCTGCCCTCAGAACTGATATGCCTTGCTTTTCCTGTTCCGCAACCGAGTCGACCTTATACTTATCTGCTGATTCAGCACACATACGGCTAATCACTGAATCTGTAAAACAGAACCTAGCCTAATGGCGCAGGATTACTTCGTAGGAGATGCTTCGGTAAACCGGCGCGCCCGCATATGCGCCGCGCAATACACCTACGCAAGTGCAAGTGTGGGTGGGTTTTAACTTAGAGTATTTAGACTTATGACTCATGAGTAGTGTGAGCAAAGTAGTGTGTCAGTCCTGAATCAGTCTAACGCTGATCGAGACACTGGTATATTCAGGGGTTTCTCGTATACTACTATTATCATACTACCGTAGGTTGGACGAAGAGATGTCGTTCTTTGGAAGAGCTAAACAGGCGCCATGTGTCTGAACACCATTTGCCCGCACAAGACGCCGCACAGAATGTGTAGTTGTATCGACGTAACAGTCATGGCTTTCCTGAAGCAGCGTTGCCATTGAAGAATCTGCAGTGAAGGTCAACGAACAGTACCGCTGACCGGATGCCACAAGGCTGTAAGAGACTTGTCTCCCTCGCTGGAGACTCGTCGGCACATGGTGCGTCCTACCCTGTCCCTAATTACACACATAAGCAATTGCATGTTGTATCATTTCCGGACCTCTTTAAGGACCTCTGCAATTTCCCAGCCGATGAGACAGGAACCGCTTTGAGCTTCCCGCCGAACTGGAAACATTTCCACGAGTGACGAACCAGTGATGGTCAACTTAACGTTAAGGCGTGAGAACAACATTGTTGTTTGCTTATCCGGTCTTGATATTATATATGAAGCTTATGTGGGGTCGCTGCATCCTTATTCGCTAGGTAAGTAAGCTGTGCAAGCATATATGGCTTATATTATTAGCTCTTTTTGTTTTTTGTCGAGGCGTAGACATAGGGCGAGTGGTGAGGAACAATAGCTTGCTAAGGCTCGCGTGACATGAGGGCAGCGGCTGCTCCATGGCGTTACGCGGCGCTTACTCCTTGGGGCAGGAGGCGGGTCTTCACTCTAGGTTTCCAGAGGTGTTAACTACCATGCCTCACCCACAAGGCTCCAAAGGTTCTGATCCCGCTGAAAGTACTCGCGAGATAGTAGCAATCATTGGCGAACAGCAGTGTTATCAGAGGATACACTTCTCTCGGAGATGAAAATTCTGCCATCCCAAATCGTTGAATGGCTCTCGCGTGGAAGGATTAACAACTTGCTCTGAGTTAATTGCCTGAGGAGTTGACAATTCCAGAGTAGGACTGAATACTTCATACGGCCGGCACGGATTTGAGTCGTCACGCGCACGGAAACCGCCGATTTCAGATCGGACATTGGTACGCAACTGCGGTAATGCGACGACCACGAAAACGTGTGCTAGATGTTCGTGGGTCTCAATTCGGTACTTCTGAACACAGTCTGCATCCGCTCGTGATTGCTAAATACCTGTGAATCCGATGATTCTTGCTTGCGCGACAGCATAGTCTGGTCTGTCAGAGTGTTCGTGAGAGTGTGAGTATATTTGGCAACACTTGCACTGCTGTGGGGACCGAGACCGGCAGTAACAGTAGCTGTGGCTCCCGCCCTATGACTCGCAGGTTACAACACGAATGAGGCACTCCGAGGCACCGCCAAGTCCGATGCCTCTTTTTCATCAACGATTATATATCTTTGTAATACTATTTCCACAAGTAGTCACCTTTTGCGTGCAGCCTTACTGTGCTAATACCGAAACCAATAGTTTCTGTGTCTGCCTCTACAGGATATTTCACAGTTACTTCCTGTACTTTGTCCCTCTAGCACATTAAATGACGCCCTCTTCGCTCGTGTCCGCCTGCTCTGCCGCTAGCCTCAGCATCTGTGTGGCTGCCGGCCTCTTAGCCTTAATGAAGCGTAGAGACCATGGAGTACGCCCAATTCGAATAGAAAAGATGCTGAGCGACGGTCGAGAGCTTATTATACGAGAGGGCAAGGCTGCAGATTCCTATGAAGTTTACAAGATGCTTGAAAAGTTAGTGTTATTCCAAAAGCTACCAGGAGATCTCAAGGTGAGCCTTTGGCGAGGTTTTACTTGTCACTGGCGGTAATCGGGTGAGGCCAAACTCCAGAAATCTGCTTAAGATTTATCTCAGCCAAAGATGGGTAGAAGAGCGGAAGACTTGTGGGAAATTTTCTCTGATCAGCATTGGATTTTCCACTGTGGCTTGCGTCTGTGTAGTCAAGAACTGAATTTCAATACACTTCGTTATTCTTCAGATCTCTTCGTATGATCTTTACAAAGACTTTATGGCCGGTCGATATCGCACGGCCATCGCGGAGGTGGAGGGCAGTCCTGTTGGATACGCTTTGTTCTTCCCGAACTATTCAACGTGGGACGGCAAGTAAGGGGGAGGTCACTTCTATCGCCTTAGAATGTTCTGTGCTATCAATCGTATCACACAGTCCTCGGAGAATAATCGTTTGGGACAGCAGGGGACAGCACAGATATCTCAATTACGCCGAAATTTACAGACATGCAGGTGGAACGATCGCGCTACCACCTGGGAGTATACGCCAACGCTGCTGTCTCGGACCTCGGTTAAGAAGGCTTGTCGTGTTCTCTATGCACTCTCCTGCACCCCTACCCCTCAGGTCGGTCCATTTAGAGGATATTTACGTCGACGAGGGCCTTCGTGGTCAAGGCATTGGTCGGGCGTTGCTTGAATTCGTTGCCAAAATGGCGATGTATCGAGGATACAAACGGATGGACTGGTCAGCAGTTGACTGGAACGTAGCGGCTCATGGCTTCTATGAGAAAATGGGAGCAAAGAGAGAGTCTGAGTGGATACCTTTTGTCCTCGATCAAAATGGTATCGCCTCTTTGGCAACTTCATCAAACTGAGATTTCTCCCTGCCCTTCAACGCTTTGCTTTCAGTACCCTTTGTCAATATTAGTTCCTTCTTTATACTCTGGATGTATGACATATCCTATACGAGCTCTCAAGTGGAGATTCCAGGAATTGCATTCTGTCGTGGATGTCTCGAGATCAGACGCATTTGTATTCCTCTGAGCTGGCTCTCCAGTTGTTGTTACTAAATGACCCAGAGCGGTTCTGTTATCCGCGCATTAGCCGGGTCAGTGGGCCTCTGCGCCACAGGCGCTCTGGCATTCTCCTTCTTCCGATACTGGCAGCGACGACACCGTACGCTCGTCATCGAGAAGGAGCTTGAAACGGGGGAGACACTGATCGTCCGTCCCGGTAGCGAGAAGGATTCCGAAGTCATTCATGGTATGGTGAAGAGACTGGCCGAATTCGAGAGGATGCCGGAAGCTGTCGAGGTCCTTAATGACTGTCAATCACCCATCCAGCTGAGTATGGTCTTTCAGACTACCCCTCAGACGCTTAGTGAGGACTACAAGGCGAACCAGTATTGGACGGCCATTGCCGAGCTTAATGGCCGGCCTGTGGGATTTGCCCTGTTCTTTCCGATCTACTCAACATGGGAGGGCAGGTCGAGTTCTCGGGTCAAGGTAACTCTTTCACCCTATTTTCAGATCAATCCATCTCGAAGATCTTTATATCCTCGAGGGCGATCGATCGAAGGGTGTAGGGCTCGTCATGCTGCAGTACGTTGCTAAGTTCGCCGAAGCCAGAGGATGCGCGAGGGTCGAGTGGGCCGCCCTCGATTGGAATGTGAAGGCGCATGATTTTTATGAGAGATTGGGAGCAAATAAAATGCCCGAATGGATCAAGTTCCGACTGGACCGCCGTGGCATCCAAAAAGTTGCATATTCCTGCTAATCGAGTCTCTTATATAGTTCCTCGTCGTGTTACGGTGGCGAGAAAAGCACGATAAGTAGACGTCGGGGAACGCACTCGCGGTTTGTCCGAGATATCGCTGAACGAGCGCATAACATTGCTGTTGAACTTAAGCTTCTAGCATACAAGTATACTTCGAGGAAAAGATTGCGGTGGACATGCCAGAGATTAGATTGATGCGTTGAGAGTCTCAACTTGAGACTGATCCACTTGGTAAGGCCGCTGGTCTGAACCCTTTGTGTGCTACCTACCAAAGATAGGTTTCCTCCCTGTAGTCCAGGTCTCCTCCCTGTAGTCCGGTCCGAAATTCTATCTACTGGATAGCACCCAAGATAGTATCTAGGATGTAGCCTAACAGCTTCTAGACAAGTAAAAGATCAGCAGTAGTACTGACTCATGTACACACAGTACGCTCGCAGCACAGCACATTCCCTCTTCGATTTATTACGAGAGATAACCTGTGTATGAAGTTCACCGTGAAGTGGGGAACGTTCGCCAAAGTCTTTTGGTACAGCCCACATGCTTGTTATTATTAAATTACTATATGTGTGAACTCAACGCAGGCATATTGACTGACTGCGAAAATATTTTCTGGACTCGTTAAACATTTCGTCACTGGCAAAAAGATAGAAGACCCAACTTCAGCGGAGAGTACCATCATGGCCACCACTTGTAAATTTGTAGCAGGCCGCTCTTGTATGAGACCTCACAGGGAGTACGTTGTGACTGCTGGTGCCCCTCTTCCCATAACTAGAAGGTGACCGTAAAAAATTATCCGTCACTATTGGTTACCTGTCATGGTTGAGATGTCATTCAAGTCAACGACAGCAGGCGCAGGCGATGCCGCACGATGCTACCGTTGTTGTACAAAGGTCCCGCTGAAATGTCAACGGAAACTCGGTGCAGAGTACACACCAGCCGCATTGACGATTTCGGTGATAAGTGTCCGCAGACCTATCTGCTTCAACAGTCGTGGGTAATGTGTTCGTGACAACGGAGATTCCAAGCAGATGCACCATGGCGTAGACGCGGCAGATCATTGAGGGACTTGCAAGTCAGATAGCACAACAGTTAACTACGCTTAAAGACCAAAACACAGCAAAGGTGGCCTTCAAGATGTTGATAGGCCCCAGGTTTACATCTGTATGGACCCAGCACAATACTTGTTCTATAGTGAGTGATATGATGGGGACTACCCGGTAGTCACTACCGTGTGCGGATTGATTTGCACGCATGAACATTGCCATGGAATGCAGCAGAGGTGGCAAGCGAGGACGATTGAAAAAGTAGTTGCAACTGTGATGGTCGTCGAGTGTCCCTCTCATGTCAAAGAGAACACCTGAACATTGAATCAACTTGAGTCACTCAAGGTTTAGGTGGAGCATCTAGGAAGTGATTATCTCATGTGCACAGCACATTGCACTGCGCAACACGCGGATTGCTCCATCGTCATTCAACGCTTTTGTAAGCGGGGACACTTTGCTTGAAACCGTTCCTTGCACTATTAGCCTATTATGTTCAAGCAGATCATGTCTCGGCCATGTGCGCGTGCATACAAAGTATCACTCGAGCAGCCCGATATCCGCTCTGGTGACACAAGACAGATATTAGGAATCGAATGTTGTGCCTTCAACCCGCACGCCGGAGTGCGGAGATGGTCATGTACGCCGTCGGACATGCGAATTCTCGAGAAATGTGTTGAGAGACGGGATGGGTGATGGAGCCTTTAGAGATCCACCCTCAGATCTTTACGAAATTAGGGCTGCAATTCTAGACGCTCAGCCCAGCCGGCTTGACTCGCTGTGAGTGAACAGCCGCGCAGGCGAGCGAGAACCTGCCCTCCCTGTGACGGGCTGTCTCACGGTGCGCAAACGTATGCAGGAGTCAACTAGACCTAAGTTCCGGACCAACCGTGCGGTGTTGTTGGGTAACGAAACGATGCACAGATAGAGGGGACTCGTTTGTGGCAGCTTCATCCGGCCCGGACGAAGTGGAGTCCACTCAGTGGACAGACACGGTGAGCAATGCTCACCGATCTTTGGTAAGCTCCTAATTCAGGACCCTTGGGATCTGTAGGGAGCAAACGAGCGAAAACCGCTTCTTTTTCGGAACGATTTCGGATTCCGAAATCGTTCCGATGGCTTTCCGCTGCTACTTACGTATGTTGTGTTCTTCTGTCACACTTGAGCGTGTACTTTCAACCTTTAATGTAATGGCCCATAGACTTATTTCGTTCCGAACGAAATAAGTAGAAGAACACAACATACGTAAGTAGCAGCGGAAAGCCATTGTCACACTGACGGAAACAGACTGACAGGTTACATAGAGCTAGTTCAACTACAGGTCACTAGTGTGACAGCAGCTCATAGCTAGTTTACTATGTGGCAACTAGCCAAGTTTTCACATACTGAGTGACTGGCAAGTTCACATAACCGGTACAATCGCTCGATAACGTGATGGGCATTCATCATAGGATATTCTCCAAACCGATATGTCTGCGACTCTACTTTGTATCAGTTGGTGAGTTCGAGCCAGAGTGAATTACCAGTTCAGAGGCTGGAACGACAACCGTGAACATGCCTTACGAAATTACAACGCACAGCAATCTGCTACAGCAGTAAGGTGTACACTGTAGTTGTAGGTACATGTGCCGCACTGTAACGACTGGTGTCGATAGATATCATGCCGCAAAAGTACACCGTCTCGCTGGCTTACAAACCCGGCATCGTCTACGTGCGATAGTATCAAACTGGTACTTTGAAGTTCAAATTTTGAGCGGCTTCACCTTTGTGCTATTTCCCACGCTACTCGTTGTGCGGGTAAGACTTGTCAGTTACAGCCAGCCATAGCTTCGAATGCTAGAGATTTCTTTTTATTGAAGGTGTCGATCATGATGCTGGCTTTCCTCTCTCGTATGTGGCTTGACTTGTCAGTGAGGCATGGTATAGGAAGTACTCAGCCCCATATTGACATGTTAGACTCGACACTTCGCTGCTTGATGATGAGAACGATAAGATGGGCTGTTGCTCCAACAAGCAGATGCGACCTAATCTTTGATGGTAGGACCTTCCGCATGCGACAGGAACCCTGTCAAAGGGTGGGGCTAGTAGAGCCCTAGGCTATAATTACAAAGATTCTGCCGACTCAAAATTTGCTGATAGTGGCATAAATAGCAACGCACATGACGAACAATGCTGCGACGATGAGAATGGAGCAGAAGGCTAGCAGTGTCTTGCTCACCGGTGATCCATTCAAGCTCTTCAGCTTTATGTAGCTGATGAGCGGGAGGGCGAATGAGAGCTGAATTGTACCGAAGGCGCCTATAAGGGTCACCAGCTTGTTCACACTCAAGAAAATGATTCCAACAAGACCTTGGAGTGTCACTAACCCGCTACGAGCACCTAATGTGAGGAAAAAAGATGTTCGAGCTGATAGCCCCCACTTTTGAGATGCAGAAGAGACAAGTCTGTCTAGAGCAAGAGCAGTGGGGGAGAGTAGAACAACGTAATGCGTAGCCACAACAATGATAATGACGATATTTAATATCCAACCGATCACAGATAACGTTCCTGTTGTCGGGGCAATGGCATCTGCAATCGTATCGTAAGTGAGCAAGGAATTCCCGAAGGCAAAATAACCCAAGATCATAACTGTACCATATAGCACTATCAAGAACATAGTCGCAATTACCAGAGCAAGCGGGTACCTCAGTGGCTCCTGCATAGCATTTGTGATCGTGGGAGCAATTACTGGATGCGATAAAGGGAACAGATAAGTTGCCAGGGACGCTATCAGAACCCAAGGATCACTCGTGGCAAGAGTGTAAGGGCCGGGCGACTCCTCAGAGACCAAGTGTTGTATACAAGCCGCAATGATAACGGCAAGTAACACCAGAGTAGAAGTGAGTCCAGCGATCGCCAACAAGCCTACATTCTTAAACTCTTTTACCCAAGATAGTGGAATACCAACAGCTATCCAAATCGCAATCCATGTTCTCCAATTTAATACCTTTGTCAAGGACAATGAGATGGATGCCTGTAAGACGAGCAAACCTGCGCATACCCCGCTCAAAATGATATGCAAAAGCACACCGAAATAAATACCGCCGAGAGGGCCGAAGGCGGTTAGACCGACCGACTCGTAGGTGGGCAATATCGTACCAGACGGGGAATTGGGTTTCATCAGTAGCGACTTCCAAGTTAAATAGCCACCAATAAAAGTCATCGTTGCTGCGATACAGAATAGGCATGTTCCAATGACAATTCCACACTCGGCTGCTGTTCGAGGAAGAACTAACATACCGATACCAACAACCGACATTGCTACGCTTGAGGCTGCCCTTAAAACCGATATGCCTCTTCTGTCCTGTTCCACGACCAAGTCACCTTTACTCGTATCTACCAGTTCACCACTCATACTGTTTGCTCGGGATTTAAGAGCTGAAGCGAGCCCGTGAGCGGCGAGTAAGAAGGTGGTGTCCCGTTCAGAGTCACTTTTTGTGTGCGAAGTTGCAGAGCAGGATGTAAAATATCTCCATCACTCTCAGAAATAGTTATATGAAGAAGTGTTCTGTTCGCCACTGCTAAACTGTTCGAACTGTTAAACTGACAGTATTAGTCTGCTACATGTCGTTCCCATCTCGCCGAAAGTGTATACTTTCTTTTTAGAGAAGGTGGCCTGTAAAAACATGCCTCCGGTACCTGCCGCCTTCCCAACGCGCGGCAATCTTACGCAGTCCCCGCACGAACAGTTCTTTCGGGCCTCGTAGTTCACGGTTATTCCCGACAATACAAGTGCTCAAGGCCATATCATGCTCGAGCCGGTGCCCAAGCGATCGGCTCTTCTGGAGGCTTCCTTGGATCAGCTAATTGGGAAGAGCTGGAAGGGCTTTCGCTGAACTCATGAACACTTGAGTGGTCCCCGCCCGCAAGGCCTGATTCTGCCGCACAAATGATAGCACAGAACGCAGACATGTATCGCACCGACATGGGTGATATTGGTGACAATGTGAAGCGCTGATGCCACTGAAGGTTTGCGAGCGGGTCCCTAGGCTCTAGGACCTGGGCCACAAGTCCTAGGGTGATCAAGCAACTCCCCTTTGCGGGGAAATGATGTGCCTTCTTGTGGTTCACACTTTACATGTCAACCTTATACCGCGAAGGAAGTAAGAAATACAAGCGTACTAACCGTATATTCTTAACCTTTCTTGGGTCTCTCCATCAGCTTCTCACACAACAGTGTATGAGAGACGAAAGCGAGCAGGCTACTCAACAGGGACACAAGGGCCGCTTCATCTGGTTACAGGGACACGAGTTTCTCTGCGATCCCGGCAAGGATTCTCTTGTCGCTGGCAATATTCAGTAGTTTGTAGAGACATCATACTGTACGTAGTTAAACGAGTAACGTCACCATTGTGACCACGAGTTTCATCGCTATCTGCTTCACATTCTTGAAGGAACGACCTCAGTACAGTGGGCAACAGCTTTCAGCTCACGGTGTTATGCAATCTGCAGTGTACCCCGTGTGGGCGGTCACAAAGTGTCGTCTGACTACTATTGGTCTCCCAGAGAAATGCTCTATGCTTTTAGAGGCCTACGTTAGTGAGTTGGGATTTTCTACCTGGTCTAATCCACCTGGAATCTGGTTAGAGATTTAGCAGTTCACACAAAGTGGTCTGAGAGTTAGCACAAGCACGGTCTTTAGATATTCAGCAGGAATCGAACTAGTGGCGTATTTTGTCAGCTAGTAAATAGTCATTCATCGGCCTCCTTGCTAGCTCGGTATGTTCTATTTTGAAACACCGTGTATAATACTTTTGGTCTTCTCTCAGAGACATGCACGAAATAGCTTATCCACGTCGCTCTGGAGTTCAGAATCCGAACGACTCATTTAGTTTGCCGTAACGCAGGGTAATCATGCTTGATACATAGTCCAACGGAAGTGGGGGCAAAATGAGTTGGGATGCCCCATTTCCAAGTTAGGCAGCCTAACTCACGCATGATTACCCATGGCCGACAAACGTTCAGAGCTTTACGGGTTTTATAGGTTCAAATCACCTTTACTACAATCACCGTGTGCACCTTTGTCAAAGTTTGACTGTCTAACCCCTTCTCAACGTAGCATATTTCTGGAGAATCGCTTTACGTCTGGCCGCCAAACGGCCAAAACCCCTTCCGTGACTTCCATCAACCTCTTCAATCCATTCCCCCTACTCGTATGCGTCACGAACCTACGCCCATACTTTTAATATGTAGTTCCCAATGTGACTCTGGGTCGCGTATTATTTGAAGACTCCTTTCGTGATAACACAACTATCACACAACAGCGAAGATGCAATGATGCGTAGTCGTACAAATAAAACTTGTAAGTGTCAGAGCTGTCGCGCTGTCATGAAGATAGCAACTACGACAACGAATAGCGATACAATAATCGTGAAAGAACTCATAACCAGCTGCAGTGGTCCAACTGGTGAGCCATTAAGACTCCTAAGTCGTATATAGCTAATAAGAGGAATAATAATCGATATTTGGACCGCACATAAAGCCCCTAGGAAGGTTACCAGCTTATTCACGCTCAAGAAGGCAATACCAACAAGACCTTGAAGTATCACCAAACCACTACGAGCAGCCAACACGAGGAAACGAGAAAGTCGAGGTGACACTGCCCACTTTTCGACTACGACGGATACCACGTTATCTAGAACACGAGCAGTCGGGGAGAGCAGAACAACGTAATGTGTAGCCACAACAACTATAATAACGATATTCAATATCCAACCGATCACAGGTAATCTCCCTGTGGTCGGGGCGATGTCATCTGCTATCGTATCATAGTTGAGCAAGTTATTCCCAAAGGCAAGGTAACCCAAAATCATAACCGAACCGTACAACACTACTAAGAGAACGGTTGCAATGGACAGAGCAATTGGGTATTTTACAGGCTGGTTCATTGAGGACATGATAGTGGGGCATGTCATAGCATGTACGAAAGGGAAAATGTATGTAGATAAACTGCCTATGATTACCCAGGGTTCATTTGTGGTAAAAACGTAGCCTCCAGGAGGCCCTTCCGAGACGAGACGTTGCACACAAGCTACGATGACTATGACGAGCAGGCTTATGGATGAAGTGACCCCAGCAGCTGCCAGCAAACCGACGTTCTTCATCTCCTTCACCCACGACAAAGGGATACCCACAGCGATCCAGATTACAATCCATAGTCGCCAAGTTAACACGTGCGTCAGCGATAGTGAAATCGATGCTTGCAAGACAAGCAAGCCTGCGCATATACCGTTAAGCATCACGTGCACGACTAGTGCAAAATATAAGCCTACTGGGCGTCCAAAAGCCACAAATCCAAGTGCTTCGAAAGAAGGTATCACTGTGGCAGGTGTATTAGGATTCATAGACAACGATTTAGAAAGTATAAGGCCACCCATATAGGTTAGAACCGCCGCGATGATGAATAAACATGTACCGGTAACAATGCCGCATCTCGCCGCTATTAGGGGGAGAACGAGCATGCCAATCCCCACAACGGACATCGTAATGCTGCAGGCTGCTCTCAGGACGGAGAGCCCTTCATTACTCTCCCCGCAATCGACTAGCCTCGACGCTTTTTCGGCCATGCTAAGAACGACGAATATGTTGCAACTGAAAACAGAAAATTTTTGGTAGTAGAGAGTGGACGGTATCCGAAAGCACGATGCAATCAAGCGATTGCTCAGTGAAAAGTTATTCACACCTCTCCTGGGATATGGTATTTATCAACGCTCCCACTGAAAACCTTCTAACTTGGTGGCCCAACTTGGGGCCAACCTTGTGCCACCGCTGACCATGGGCCAGCAATATTGATTGCTTGTTATGAAGCCTCTGGTGTCTCTCAAGCCAATAGCAGGACTTGACCCGACAGCTAGTTGCACTTACGAAATAGCACCAGCAAACGACAGAATGCGATCTTCTAACTGTCAAAGACTTTCCTTGGCCTTCTGTGGGTGCAGAGCGCGAGGAGCACTTTCAAGGCGCCTGACTTCTCACGGCCAGTCTGCATCGTGAGAGGGGGGGGGTGCAAATAACGTAGACACGTCGGTACATACCCTCTATAGTGGCTCAGCCACTGGCACGATTATGGGATAATGCTTGTACCGATTTAGTCGGGAAGGCTGGCAGAGTTGTGCGTACATGTCTCCACGCTCCACGGCTCATACATGGGCGAGCGACATATTGCCCAGGATTGGTAAGAGGTTTTCGAGACGCGCTTCCTTCTCGGTAAAGCCTCTAAGAGGCGAGGAGCATTAAGGTTAGGAAGCTACGGCTACATTGCTATCAAAAGGCAATCATGTATGTAGTCGGACGGGAGTATTGGGTGAGGACAGACAAGCGGCATGTTGTGAAAACCAAACATTGCACGCAGCCGAACACGGACATACAATGTGGCAAACATAAGTCGCTTGCCGTCGGCAAGTCACCGATCCAGCAAGTGCCAGACCAGCGAAGCGCCGTTTGTCTGTCACACCGTAGGTAACATGAAATGGCAGATAAATATCCCGAAGCCAACAATTCAAATACCTACGGTGCCTCCCGACCAAACATCGGAAAAAATATACGATAAATGGCAACGAAATCGCTCACGCAAACCCTAACCGACGCGATCTCGGAACCCACCAAAGAAGTCAAACGAACAGCGTCTGATTTTCTCTCCGAGATAATGAACAACCTGAAGCACGCTCCTCAAGACACAGGCCGGGCGCGCGCCAAGTACACGACGAACTACGGTGCAAAACATTTTTCTAAGGGGAATGTAAGTTTTCTAAGGTGCGTTTCGCTTGCGCCCCAGATTTTTTCCTGATGAACTACTCCGGCCTCGGCGTACACTTTGTAGCCATAGCGGGATCAAGCCACTCGTTTTCTGGTGCAAACCCAACAGTCGGGACATTAGACGAAGAAGGATTAACCATCAGAAAATGTCAGCTTAGTACTATAAAGAGATACAACGGGCACGAGACAATCACACCTACTCGACTGAACTCATGAAAAGCCTCAAAAAGTAGTACTACTTAAGCGAAAAATCATCCTGCGGGAGTTCCTTCATCCAAGACGCGTGTTCCTGCCGGAACGACGCGGTGGGCAAGCGCTTCCCAGCACCGGCCAGTGTGAAGGAAAGCATCGAAATACCAAAGTTAAGAAAAGTCTAGCTATTAGCAAAAAAGGTAGAGCATCCGCGTCGCAAGGACACGTACGGGGTAGGAGAGCAAAGAGATTCGGCGTCTCAAGCTCAGTTTAGAGCGCGCAGTGCGAGCCAGCCAACCCCCTCTGGCTGCAACTTGATTGAACATGTTCTCTGACGAGAACTGTACTTATATTCCTTCGGCTTATACCTGTGTGCCTACTATATTGTATGTAAATCGATGCTGTTCGGCCACGTGTAGCTACGAGTCACTACATCCCCCTGCTGTTGTTGTCGGTCACGTGATGACCGTTTGTGCGAATTAGGGGAGTTCGCACGCGCACGGTGGGAGTCGCAAGAGAGGATTCGCCGAGAGGATTCCATTACTTGTCTGAGACAAGTTATGGAACCCTAAGACAACTTGTCCCGAAGTCTCAAGCTATCGTACCTCGGAGCTGTATTGCCTGCCTGCTAAGCATTACTTTGTATAAAGCCTTTGGGATTGTGCTACCAGTGACTCTGGACCAGAGTCTCTGGTAACACAATCCCGACTCTGGCAGTGCCGACTATCGTCTACCGATAGTACCAATCGCCTTATCGATGTCGACTCCGCCTATGCACGGCAGGAGCACTGTTCCGCTCTATTGATGCGTCCACTCCATGAGATGTGTAAGGCTCTCTCAAAGCTCCGTCGCTGTCCAAAGCTCGAGCAATACAAAGAGTCAAGGATTGGCCTTCAGCGCTGACTTACGCTGCAACTATGGACACGAGGATGGGAGGGCAGTTTGCTGAAGAGATTGGTGGCTCTCAACAACTGGCAGGAAGCGCCAGCGGATTCTGGCATTGAGAAGTGCTTTTTTAATAACTTTGTCACTCACAATGAGAATCTCATATCTCATTCAGAGATACATGCGCGCAAGAAGAGCACACCTGCCGACCGATTCGTGGGTAACTATGAATGTAGAATCGCTCCATTATTCGGAGGAGTAGAATCTCTTGCCGCGGGTTACACCTATACTCGGGGAACCATACGGTGGCGATCACAGTAGAGATGTTGTACTCTGTCGGAAGTTGCACATAGAATGCATACACTAGCTGAGCCATATTCAGCGTTATACTATGAACTCACACACACTCTATCACTTGGACAGATAGTTATATGGAAAAGTTTTCTGCTCGCTACTGGCATGAATGATTCATACTAAAAGTACATCAGAATAGGCGAACTGCCTTATACATAGCAACGCCGGTTATGAATAATGATAAAATGATGAGCAGATAGCACATGGCCAATTTAACGCCGGTAAAAGGGGAGCCTCGAAGTCTCATGAGTCGCATATAACTGATGAGCGGGATTGTAAATGACAGCTGGATTGTACCGAAGGCACCAAGGAAAGTTACCAACTTGTTAACACTCAAGAATGCAATTCCAACGACGCCTTGGAGTATCACTAAACCGCTTCGACTAGCTAATACTAGGAAAAGGGATACTCGAGCCGATAGCCCCCACCTTCGAGATACAGCAGAGACAAGTCCATCTAGAGCAAGAGCAGTGGGAGAGAGTAGAACAACGTAATGCGTAGCCACAACAATGATAATGACGATATTTAATATCCAACCGATCACAGATAACGTTCCTGTTGTCGGGGCAATGGCATCTGCAATCGTATCGTAAGTGAGCAAGGAATTCCCGAAGGCAAAATAACCCAAGATCATAACTGTACCATATAGCACTATTAGGAGCAGGCTCGAGATTGCGGAAGCAAGCGGGTACTTCATTGGCTTCTCCATAGCATTTGCAACTGTGGGGGCAAGAACAGGATGTGATAGAGCAAAAATATATGTAGCCAGGCATCCCATCAGAGTCAAAGGATCACTCGTGGCGAGATTGTAAGGGCCAGCTGGCTCCTCCGAAATAATACGCTGGATACAAGCCACAACGATAACAGCAAGTAAGGACACAGATGAAGTGACTCCAGCGATTGCCAATAAGCCTACATTCTTCATCTGCTTCACCCAAGATAGCGGAATACCAACAGCTATCCAAATCACAATCCATGCTCGTAAATTCAATACCTTCGTCAGGGACAATGAGATAGATGCCTGTAAGACGAGCAAACACGCGCAAATGCCGCTTAAATTCGCGTGTAGAAGAGCACTGAAATAAGCAGCTGGTAGGTGCCCGAAAGCCGCAAGACCAATGGATTCGAACGTAGGCATTATTGTACCCGGTGGAGCATTAGGCTTCATGAGTAGCGACTTCCAAGTTAGGTAGCCACCAATATAGGTAATGACCACTGCAATAAATAATAAGCAGCTGCCGGCAATAATGCCGCACTCCTTTGTCGTTAGCGGGAGGACCAACATACCAATGCCAACGACCGACATGGTTACGCTGTTGGCTGCTCTCAGCACTGACATGCCTCGTTTAGCCTCTTCAACAGTCAAGATGCCCTTGTTAGTCTCCGACAAATTGCTAGACATGGTCACAAAAGCCTCTAGAAAGCCGCCTTATCAGGGTAGTAATTCCCCACACTAAGTCTACAATTGAATGTATCAAATTTCCAGAGAGCAATTTAAATGAGGCCCGAACAAGTAAACCATCGACGGCGCCATGTGTCCCATGCGATGTGTGTTTCGGTACACAAAAAAACAGAATCTGTAAATTCAAGCATGCCAGTGGACTGAAGCTCCTCCACTGTCCACTGGACCGTGGCCAGCGCCCATTTCATGACTCACCATTTCAAGTCAGAAACGATATGCCCCCGGGAGGTTTCCGTTGAAGTGGGGCACCTGCAGCTTCTAAAACCTGAGTCACCTGAGTTGACTCCGCGCAGCGCCTTATGGAAGTATGTCCTTCCGCGAAACTCTTGCGTCGAACAATGTCCTCTAATTTATCGTAGACAGTGTTAAAATAGATAGTACTAGCGAGATACAGCTCGCGAGAGGTTTTAACGAGCAACCACCAACCATTCTTATCGCCAGAGTCTCAAAGAACATGCACTTCAGTGAGACAAGCCCCATCTCCGAAAAGTGTACACCTAAAATCCAGAGAGGCGCGACATACATGGGTCGGGAATGTTCGGGACAATATAATATTCGAGCAGGGACTGACCTATAGAGACCGCAGGCTTGCGGGATACAATGTAAAGTTCCTGCAGATGGAAACCCGTACTAACCCGTGCTAAGGTCTAAGGTTATTGCAGTTCGTGTCACGCGAGTTCGCAGGCCGCGAATCACCGCTGAGTCCAGTAGACAAGTCTTATGTTATTTGCCCTGTGAGTTGCTGTTTTTAGGGAGAGTAGCATTCTCATTCACTGTGAAGCTAGAGGAGCCTAGACGGCAAGAATTTTGGGGGAGCGTATTTTCGTCATAACGAAGAGATATCGCTCATTCATTCTCTCCTTCTCGACCTCATCGCACGAATTATGCTCCCTCACGCAGTGCCGAAACCACCCGGGAACATTGCGAATCGGTTGTTCCCGTGTGAGCCACACGGTGTGACGTCTTCTCCGACCGAGGCTTGCCGAGAGAGCACACGAACGTAGGCCATCGGTTGGTATGTTCTTCGAGTCCTTATCAGGACTTTCGTGACTGAAAGCTTGTCAGCACAAGTAATGCTGGAGCGAGCTCTTAGGGTTCGTTTCGTTTCCTCTATCAAGCAGAAGTAGTCGTAGAGGAGTTCGTAAAGCTTCTCTGAAGGATTCCCTGCCGAAGAATAACAGCCGAGTTCCAAAGTCATGGTCCCACAGATGCGTGAATCCAACGGGCTACAGTGAGAGCTGTGTCAGATAGTTTCGTAGGGTGAAATTGGCCGTACATACTGAATGTGAAATCCTCAGAAGTTCTGAGTCAGAACTTCTGAGCCAGGAGAACCACGAGCCGTGGTCCACGACAGACCCGAAACGTGAAAATCAAAACCGGAATGCACTACGGGAAATAGTCAACACACTCACTGATATAGGTGCCGTTAGCAAGGTTAATGTTGAGAGATTGGTGGTTGCTCGAGCCCGAATCGAAACATCCGGATCAGGTGAGTGATTCTCATCCCGGGCTAACATAATGCGGATCCTACTGTAGTGGTAATATGGCTACATTACCATTCCCGAACTCAGACACTGGGGCATTAAGCTATAAGATCCTCGAGGCAGAAGCGGAACTGGAATTGGCTGAAGGAGTTTTGAATATAGTGCAGCTGAACGGAAGCCACAATGAAGTATTCAAACCGACCGGAGGATCTGCTCAGCCTCATGCAAGGTCTCTTCGCTTTCGCGGTCTCTCATGGCTCATCTACTAACATCAGAAATGGCGGAAAGATGCGATCCTCGAGTGATTCAAACAATACGGCACACCGTTCGCAGAATGTGAGATTAAGCACAAGTTGAATGATGTTTCAGCTTCTACTCAATCCCGTCAATGATTCACAGGTCGCAAGATCAAGCCCCGCCGACTAACGCTGGCCCATGAGATGTGAAAATTTCCTTGTCCACAAGCGGAACGTGTTGCCTTCGCTCACTTTGTTGCAGTTTTATATGAAATGCTTCGGTTCGGGCGAATTCTTTGCAAGCAGACGTTGTTAGGGAAGCATCAACGACGCGTGCTCGGGGCTTACGTGAGTCCAACGAACTCCCAACGAGATGCCCGATTTCGTCAGGTAGAGTCTTCATTCCATCATGGCGACATCGACCCTCTCAAACCGAAGTTCCAGTGGGTCGCGGAGCCTTTGAAAGGCTGCCTTTCAAACCGAAGTGAGCCTGAAAGCGGCTCTTGGCTATCACCACATGAATCGACAGGAATATGCCGACCGTGTCACCAGCCGCCAAGCCTCACACAAGCCTTAGAGCGATCACCCATGAAGATGTGGAAGGGAAAGGCCGGTGGGCAGCTGGATAACATGGACCCTAAATTAATATTCACTTGTGGTGCAGGTTCTATATAATATGGACCATATTATTGATGCCTCAGGCCTGTCTATTGGACGACTGTCTCAGTTTATTGTGCGCCTGCTCACGGTAACTTCATGAGCCATCTTTTTGTCTATATAAGTTCTCAGGGGAAATATCGAGTGGATTATCGTTGTATGGATAACAATAGATCTGATAGCGTGATAGTTGTTAATGCGATCCATGCACGGTTTGTTGGGCATACGTGGGACACTAAGATATACCGGAGTTGGCGGACACGGAAGCGTAAGTTCGTTTCTCGGTTAGTGCATTCAGAATAGATTATAATATTTCCCTTATTCCATGGGACCGAGGCTGACGCCAACCGTCTCTTTTACGCATTTCATTCTCTCCAGATGACCCTCTTGGAGCTAAGACTGTCACAGCAAAGCATTTGATGTTTCACAATCCCGCATTACCGGTAGTCTCCAGCCTACCCTGATTCACCAGACACTCAGCTGAACCTCTGCATCAGACGGATGTTACCAAGTACGCTCATACGTACAGTAATGACGAGAAGGCTGTTCATCTACCCTGGCGCCATTCATCCTCATTGGAATATTCCACAGGTAAGATCCAACCACTTCAAGGATCCACAACTTGCGATACATCGAGGCCTGCATGTCGGTGTTGCACACTGCCCTAGCTTGGTGAGATATTGCGGCGCAGTCGCCATTCGACTGCGCAGGCCTCGGCCCGGGGCCCCGGGCTCGCCTTGATCTTGTCTGGTCCTACCTCTGCGATGATTACATAGCACAGTTCATTAAGTTGCTTCATTCTTCACTAGGGATTACTAACTATATGCCTGGACAACATATCGGCGACACCGAGCTTACACTGGGCTTCTGCTATGCTTTAGCTATTTCATACGCAGATAAAGAGGTTCAGAAAAGTACCAAAATTTTTTCCTTCGAAAACCAAGTCCGTGGAGTATTTTAACGATATCCATGTTAGGAGAGTTTCCATGCCAAATTTCAGGTTGATATGAGCAGTAGTTAAGAAGTCGAGCCCTCCACACAAAATTGGGTCTTTAGATTGCGCGTACTGTAGCTTGATGGTTAGTGTAGGTAGTTGTTCCACGTCCACCGCCACCTCCAGTTTCGGAGCCTGTCTTCACTGTAACGAGACCGCTGAACGATGTAAGTTGTCAAAAAGATCCATTTTTTCCAATTGCTCGTGTCACACGAGTCATGTGTTATCCCAGTCTTCGGCGAGTGTGAGGGAAAGGAGAGCGAGAGGCAAGTAGACAACTTGTCTGAGACAAGTAAGCAGTTGATGATGGTATTGAAGATTATCGTCGATGTGTCCTGTAGAACTCTTGCAAGCTGCGCAGTCCAGTCGTTCCAGAAAGGAGGCCGCGACAAAACGAAAAGCTGATTTGAAGGCCGCTTCAGCGCCGTAGGCGTGACTGCCTCGCATGTCCACTCGTTATGTTGTTTCTGAAATATATATTTCCTGTGTTTTTGCAAAGCTGCCGGTCAGGCAATCCCGGGCAACCACCGCGATACGGCAGAACATGCGAACGGCGGCATCTTCATTCACAATATCACGACTTCCCACAAACACAACCCCTGGGCTCAGACTCGACGAGGGAGCTGATGACGGCGTAAACAGCGTAGTTACAGTCAGTGGTACTTGAGACCCTACAGTAACCTGTTTATCACGTAACGTAACCATTATAGTACATGCGCTTGATATATCTTATTCTCGTCTGACGAGGGGTGATTCACCCCGGGTGAAAGGTCTTGGTCTCGCCTAGGCCCTGCTGTTGTGCTCATGTTGAGTTCCTTCCCTCGTGAACCTAAGAAAGTTAACAGTGTTAACTTAACACTCAAAATCTTCGAAAAATGTTCATATTTATTACTCTCAGAGTAATACTCTGGAATATTCCTAGATCTAGATCTACACAACTCGCATCTTGTATCTCTCGGATTCTCTCCATTCGTTGTGGGCCTGTACTGTATTTTCTGAAGCGAGGATATCCGTTTCGGGTTTCCGCCGGAAACTTTCTGTCCAAGTTATTTTACCATACCCACATTACCCCACATTGATGGCTCATCTCCGTTGCCATGAAATTAATATTTTCCAAGTTATTAAAAATGTAATTCAAGCCTTGAATTTCAAGGGCGAGTTTAACGCAAGACGAATATTACGAATTCTTGACAAATAAGATGTATTATGATCAGTAGTGCAGTACTTGGTAATTATTAAATTATACTGTATAATTTATACAGTAGGAATTTTTTGTTTTAGCTTCAATGAAGTCTTCTGTAAATGAGTGATAGCAGCAAGTTATTGGCATTAAATACATCATGTGGTCTGAATAAGAATTCTGATGCGACTCTAGAGTCTAGAAGTTCTGCGTGTTAGATGCGCAATCCTCATTGCATAATTGCCGACCACCATTTGCATTCCAAGCCAGAAAACCTTAGATACGATTATTGTCGTCATCATAGTTCACAAATGCCGCAAGGAATCGATCAGGTATTTCGTCGAGAAAATCCCTTTGTCCAAGGCAAAGTGCACAAGGCTGGCAACGTACCCTTTGCCAGCAATGTCATCGTTAAAAAGGCATTTGCCCGGCGAATTTCGCCGTCATGACATTCATTCGCAGTCGTCCATATATATTTCGGAAAGATTCTTTCTTTATAACGTTCTCCACGAAAATGGTCTTGTTGCGTACATCTTACTGAGCAACATTGCCCTTCAACAAAGTAAAGAGCTTCTCACGTAACAGCGGGTAAATTCAGCAGCAGTGTTGCAACATACATTATCAAAATTAAACCCTTGCTGATAGTATCAGCAAGGGTTTAATTTAGTATCAGCCTGATGCGAATAAGTAGTAGGGAGATGTACATATTTAGCTGGATCTTTACTGTAAAACGATGTCACATACCAAGACCAGATCGGTTTACGTTTGTATACCCACTTGTCTACCGCATACAAAAGTAATTGCTCCGGGGACGCTTCGCTGTACAAGTTGTACAAGCTGTACAGTACAACTCGTCGGTGGAGACTTAAAACGAAGATGCCATAACAATCACGGTAAGAGTATGAATGGACAATCATTGTATGGCAATGCCATAGTGGCATACTTCTTAATCGGCTTATAGAGCCAAGCATCAAGAAATATGGCCGGCATAAGATCAGTCAAACCACAGGTATTGACTAAATTAATTGTATCTCTACTTTTAGGCATCGAATCAATGCTTTCGCACGACTAGCTGCCATTTTAATCGGCATGTTAAGCCAAGCAGTAAGATAATCTTACTAAGATTGTCAGCTACTAAATGCGCGCCAATCGGTTATATTACCATGTCATCTATTTAAACATCGAAGCAATGCTTGTCGCACGACTAGCTGCCATCTTAATCGGCATATTAAGCCAAGCAGTAAGATTATCAGCTACTAAATGCTAATTAGAGTCACCAGAGTCAGACGGGCGAGAGACCATAGTCTTACTTCCCTTCTCCAATGGCCCAGTGATCATACCCAAACACTGGCCGGTTTTATCATTTTTTGCCTGAGCTGCACCAGTTTTAACGTTCTTATTGACAACGTTGTGATGCACCAGCGAGGGAACGCCTTCGGCGGAAGCTTCTTACTACCTAATTCCAATTAACGGAGACGTACGCGTGTAACCGTTCCCAATTTTAGGCGAGCGAGATTATTGCACTACAGTGCAGGAACACTTGCTAATGTGTAGAATGCTCGCCCTGAGGCGCGTGACTCTACTGTAGCACCTTATCTTTGTGGCGAGCGCTAGACTAGTGAAACGGTTCAGCCGTTTCATCCTAGTATAAGCTGTGTGCAACTCAGATTAGAGTCTTTTTTGTGATTCAGTAGATCGGATCTACACCTAGGCTACCCGACCATCATCTTGCGCTCTTCTACTTTGCCCTTTCGACCGACACATTGTCCACACAGACACACGCGCATGAAGCCTAGTGTGGACCACACTAGGCTTCATTCGCGTATCGAAGAACTTCCGGACGCTAAGCCTTACAGTAAGGCCCTTACTCCTAAACTTAAGTGCTCGTAGGTTGAGATAGACCAGATCCTCCGTCTTACTATCTTCGCGGGAGGTGTCTCAGTTTGCTGCGCCACGCAGCCTGCGTGTAACAAGTAAAATATGCCTCATCGAGGATGGCATGCCTCATTTCGGGGAGTTTAGGTTTAAGGTGTTCACGTCGAGCAAAGTACGTTACTCAGCATATTATCATGAAAAGTGTTGCTCCCAGGCTGCGTTGTTGCGTGCGGCTGTCCTGCTTAGGCTCTTGGCTACATAGAGTAGCTTGTATTACAAGCCTTGTAATCGATAACTCAAACTAACGAAACAGCTTAATCTAGGATATTTTTCGGTAGAGAGACATTTGCCTCTTAGAGCTCCTAAGTTAGGAGTCCTAACTATCTAGCTCCTCGGCAGCTCCTGGCGCACTTAATCAAGTGAGAACCCGCATACCAATTCTGTACCGGAATCGAAGTTGTACAAGAGATCTCGGGCTCCAGAACACCGCCTAAGTTAGGCTGCCGAATACCCCTCGATGTTAATCCTACCAAGTTGCTCGCCATCGAAGAGGTAAATGGTATCTCCAAGCAGCGTGGCTGTTACCAGCCAAGAGTCGAGTTGAGAGGGAAATATCCTGCCCGGATCTCGGGTTCGATCACTCGGGATAATGTGACTGCATAATATCCCGGTGCTATTCACTAACGCTGCTACATTATACCACCAATGATTCACCCTGCATATCACGAGGTATGCACAAGGTGCCAAATAGTATGCCCAGATAATAGAGTACCGTGGTGGTACGCGGACCTCGACAATGTTGAGAAGCGAGCTGAGGGAGCCATCGAACCCTTTGATGGTCAACGAGTTACCGCCGGCCTGCGCTAGCTCCATAACCTTCCCGCCGCTCGTCGAAGACGGCTTTGCATGACACCCCATCAAGCCGAAATAAGACATCCTTTGTCTGGCTGGAGCCCATTCAAGCCTATCGGTCTTGCCCGACTTGCAGTCCACTTCATATATCGTGGTAGAGTCTTTTAATGTGCAACCTATGAGTACTCCTCCGTAAGCGTTAGCTACAAGGAAAGACACTCGCCACCGGACAAGCCTTCGCGGGCGGTTCACAGGCATACCACCGATGACATAGTTACCTACTGCCTGGCCTGAGGCCAAATGTAAACAGATAAGCTGAGATATTCCTTCGAAGAAGATGAATAGCTTATCGGCAACCTCATCGAAATAGGAGACAATCCCCCCAGGACGCCCGAATGGCTTCTCAACAAACCTCGTCATGCTCAACGAACCTGATTGGCCACGAACGATCGTTCTCAGGGAGATAGAGCTCCTCCACAGGCCAGGGACTTCCGACAAGAACTCGCAGTAGAAGCCCACTAGCGAACATCTTCGACGGAATATACCATCGTAACGAGAGGCTGCAGTTGTGGCGCCGCCCAGCGAAAGAGATAACTGGCTTTTACCAATATACTGCTCAATTGTTACTCGTAGCTCATCCACACCAAGCTTCTTATCATCCCATAACCTGTCCATGAAAGAGATTTTGAGTGCATGCAGGTGCTGAGCACTCAGTATTGGGGGAATAGTCATAGGTGTGTTAGTTGGTTATAAGGACACTTTTTTGTTGCACGCGCACGTCTTGAATTGCGGTCAAAAACCCTCTCCTTCACCTTACTGACAGTATGATTCTCCTCTTAATGCATCTTCCTGGCAGACCCCATCAAGTATTGACTAACCAAACAATAAGATGGAATTAAATAACGCAGTATCGAACTGGGTATTTATTGTGTATATATCAATTACCACTAGAAGGAATTGCCTTCAGTGGTCAAGTGAGATTAAATAATTAATAATCAATGGTGTATTGGATATAGCTCAGTACACATTAGTAATAAAGTGCTCTTTGTTTAGTCGACTTCTTCAACAGTGGGACCAGAGCTTGCACCACCAGTTGCACCGGCACCAGGAGCTGCACCACCGGGAGCAGCACCAGGAGCGGCACCAGCTTCACCAGCGGCACCCTGGTAGACCTTCATCATGATGGGATTGACAACTGCCTCAACCTCCTTCTGCTTTGCTTCAAACTCTTCCTTCTCACCGAGCTGATTCCTATCCAACCATGAGAGTGCATCATCGACGGCCTTCTCAATGGCAGATTTGTCATCACTCGAAAGCTTGTCCTTGAACTTCTCGTCCATTAGAGTATTCTTGACGCTGAAGCAGTAGTTCTCAAGAGCATTCTTAGCCTCAACCTTCTCCTTATTGGATTCATCCTCAGCCTTGTACTTTTCAGCTTCATTAACCATACGGTCAATATCAGACTGTGATAGACGGCCCTTTTCATTGGTAATGGTAATCTTGTTACTCTTACCAGTGGACTTATCTTGAGCACTCACGTTAAGGATACCATTGGCATCGATATCGAAAGTAACCTCAATCTGAGGAACACCACGAGGAGCTGGAGGAATACCCTCAAGCTGGAACTTGCCCAAAAGGTTGTTATCCTTAGTCATAGCACGCTCACCCTCAAAGACCTGAATCAAGACACCGGGCTGATTATCAGCGTAGGTAGTGAAGGTTTGAGTCTTCTTAGTAGGAATAGTTGTGTTACGCTCAATCAATTTGGTCATAACACCACCAGCAGTCTCAAGACCAAGAGATAGAGGAGTCACATCCAACAACAATAGATCCTGAACTTGACTTGATCCTTCACCGGTTAAGATAGCAGCCTGAACAGCAGCACCATAGGCGACAGCCTCATCGGGGTTGATGGACTTGGCTGGCTCTTTACCATTGAAGAAATCCTTGATCATAGACTGGACCTTAGGGATACGAGTTGAACCACCAACAAGAACGATCTCATCGACACCCTTCTTGTCAATACCAGAATCCTTAAGAACCTTCTCAACAGGTCCCATAGTGTTACGGAAGAGATCCATGTTGAGTTCCTCGAAACGTGCACGAGAAAGAGTGCAATTGTAGTCAACACCCTCATAAAGGGAATCAATCTCAATAGTGGCCTGGGTGGAAGAAGATAGAGTCCTCTTAGCACGCTCGCATTGAGTACGCAGACGACGCATAGCCCTCTGGTTACCCTCAATGCTCATACCACGATTCTTACGCTTGAAATCTTGCATGCAGAAATCAAGGATACGATTATCAAAATCTTCACCACCAAGATGAGTATCACCAGCAGTGGCCTTAACCTCAAAGATACCATCTTCAATAGTCAAGAGGGAGACATCGAAGGTTCCTCCACCAAGATCGTAGATAAGGACGTTCTTCTCACCCTGACCCTTCTTATCGAGACCATAAGCAATAGCAGCTGCAGTGGGCTCGTTGATGATACGAAGGACATTGAGACCAGCAATGGAACCAGCATCCTTAGTAGCCTGTCTCTGGGAATCATTGAAGTAGGCGGGGACGGTAATAACGGCATCCTTAACCTTACCACCAAGGAATGCCTCAGCGGTCTCCTTCATGTAACCAAGGACCATAGAAGAGATCTCCTCAGCATGGAACTGCTTGAGCTCACCCTTGTAGTGGACCTCAATAATCGGCTTATCATCAGAGCCTCTAACAACCTTGAATGGCCACATCTTCATATCGTGCTGGACAACCGGATCATCGTACTTACGACCAATAAGTCGTTTGGCATCGAAGACGGTGTTCTCGGGGTTTCTAGCAACCTGATTCTTAGCGGCATCACCGACTAACCTTTCGGTATCAGTAAATGCCACATAAGAAGGTGTAGTTCGATTACCCTGATCATTGGCTATGATCTCAACGGCATCGTTCTTCCATACACCAACACATGAGTATGTAGTACCAAGATCAATTCCAATAGCAGGTACTTTATTAGAAGATGACGACATAGTGTATTTTAAATTCTAGCAAATGAATGAAATGAAACTGTTTGATGTATTGAATGTCTGAAAATAGCAGCCTTATTGTGCATCGCTAAAGGGGGACACTTTTGTGTTCATGTCATCTCAGCGTAAGATCCTCCAAGGTAAAGCTCGTAACTTTTCAACACCACTCATCGAGCAAGAGGCCTCCGAGAGAGGAAGGACAGGGTAAAGGCTTGCAATTGAAGGTCCAAATCGAATGCCCACCTTAGACATGTATTCCGAAAAATGAGTGGAGAGACTTATGGATTTATCCTTCAGGCATTTACCAATATGTGAAGTTCACTAGATTCCACTAGTGCCTTCTATACCAAAATGATATTATGACTACACGCATTTGTATTCGTTTTTAGTCCTCGCATCGTCACTTTTCTCTTCAGTGAAATCAAACGCGAGAGCTAGTGTTACTTATGACGAGGGATGTGTTCATTCTACGTGACATGGGATAC
This sequence comes from Perkinsus chesapeaki, assembly GCA_013115145.1. Taxonomy (NCBI): domain Eukaryota; phylum Perkinsozoa; order Perkinsida; family Perkinsidae; genus Perkinsus; species Perkinsus chesapeaki. The sequence continues at coordinate 27,792 of JAAPAO010000483.1, forward strand.
TCTCGAGAAATCGACAATCGATCGAAATAAGACCATCTTGACACGGATCTATCTTTTCCCATCCAACTACTAACTCAACAAAAACGGATCCTAAATAACGCAGTATCGAACTGGGTATTTATTGTGTATATATCAGTTACCACTAGAAGGAATTGCCTTCAGTGGTTGAGTGAAATTAAATAATTAATAATCAATGGTGTATTGGATATAGCTCAGTACACATTAGTAATAAAGTGCTCTTTGTTTA
>JAAPAO010000484.1:0-27950 GCA_013115145.1 Perkinsus chesapeaki
GATTGGTGGCGCGGATTGTGCGCCAGCTCAATCCTCATCCGCGAGCCCATATCAAGGATCGAGGATCACAGTTCTGGCGCCATCATAGCGCCACCATGGCGCTGTTTGTGTATGCCTAACGTCGCTCAACTGTTATGCTGTTACACATATCACTCGTAATATGCCCGAGAACCTCTCGATTCTGTAGACTGTGCCACTCCGTTCTATTAGATGCCCCCATCAATTGCCGATATCTAATTCTAATCGAGTGGTTGCAACTGTTCGAGTCGCTTAGTTCTTAATAAGTACCAACACCTTTGTGCGATACTATTATCGTTCCCCATGCTACCGCCTACGTTCCTAACCCGGAGTGTAGGAGACTATTTCGAGCTTCTTTTATATCCATGTAGTCTCGTTCCATGAAAGTGAGAAGGCCTTTCTTTTAAATGCCGAGTATCCCCTGACTTACGCCGCCATTGCCCCGCCGTTGGGACACCGGCTCATCAAGTATAGCAAGAAAAATCTTTTTTGTTGCGTCGAGGTTGACCACAAGGTTCACCACGCACTCGGTTGACAACACGGTTACGCCGAGTAACCTCAATGTGGTTCAGATTGTATCACATATTGCCAGTATGATACTGGGTAGTATACGGCTTCAGCCAAGACTTTACCGCGTGGACATCGTCGAGCAATAGCAGCACGGCCCGCCCGAGTCAGTGAGCTTACACGACAAGTGGCAAACAGCGATCAAGTGACTTACATATTATATTCTTACCATGAGATCATTTTTATGGAACATTTCTCAGTACGGTGCTTTAGAAGCTCAGCTGCTCCACTGTAGCTGTAGTTGCCCCGGGTAACCGGAACTCACACGTCGGAAGTTAACACCCTCGATTTACTGTACACTAGCAAGATGTAGAGCTCGTTAAACCACACTGTTCGACGAGCTCAGGGTACGCTGTCCGATCTGAGGTGGCTACACTTACTTCTTGCATGCTTTGAGATGAATAAGTTGTGTGTCGTGTCTCACAATACGCTTCTCGGCGGGTTAAGCCAAGAGCAAGTTTATCTAATAGAAACAGTGTGGAAGATAGCCGATGAAACTGAGCACAAGTGAAGCGATTTCCAATGTTTGTAAGGTCGTGAACCCTCCATATCTGTCCTCCTTGAAGCAAGCTAACCGTGAAGCTAACGTAAGTGGCTATAGGCTTGCGATAAGCGAGCTACTCGTTGTATTGTGATACACAGAGTGATCCGCCAGGCTGTTGTGAGACCATCGGGTGTTCATCTTTGACCGTCGTCAGCTATAAAGGCACTCAATTCTCTTATCATTTGTCTGCTTCAGTATCCTTTACAGCCTCCTAAGTTCTCCGACTGGAACAAGCAATACCTATGGCATACAAGTTGTATGCCATAGGTATTGCTGGTTCCAGTAACAGATAACAGCAGCGTTGTATGATACAACCTTGCTGTTGTCTGAAGCATTCATTTGTTACTTTGAAGACCCAGAATAAGTTGAGTCCATGAGTGTATCAATTCATCGTGTCGATTGATAGAAGCGCACACCTCTCCCAACAGCTAATTTATGAATCATATTAATGCTCGATTACAACCAACTGAAGGAGGCCTCGAAGATAATGTCCATCACCACAAGCGGGTCATGCCTCACCGCGGCGGCGTTACTAGCGAGGCTTTGCGGTATATCTATGAAAGTGTTGCCAGTAGACGCACGATTATGGTCAGTTCTAGGTGAACCGTTCCCCGGCAACAGTGAGGCCGACTGTCTGCTCAGGTCAAATTATCCTTTGCCCAGCTTCACGCCCGATTTCACTTCCTTGGGAGGTGCTCATGAGCGAATCTACCGTCACTCACGATTCTGAAGAGCTTCTCCGCCGCATCCATCAAGCTGGTCTCTCACCGAGTAAAGATGTCTGGCAGAGCACCGTGTTGGAGACCTGCCGCGTGATGACTCTCGCTTTCGGGACCGACCTCGCCTTCGAGCTCATCGGTGGAGCTAATGCCTGTTTCGTCTTGGTACAGCCTGATCCAAACTCCCCCAGCGTCATCGCCCTCTTTGGCAATTTGAAATCCCTGCCAGCCCAGATAAAACGCAGTGCTTGTCCGCCGCCAATAGCGGAGTCCCGAGCGAAGCCCGATAGAATGCTTGACTGGAGTGCTGTGTTATACAGCTCGACGGTGTATCAGCGCGGTAACAAGATGCCCCCTGTCAAGCGTGCACGTTTGACTAACCAAAATTCCGAGTCACTGGGGAGCCAAGACCTTTCCTCATCCTTTGGGGAATGCGACCTGATGCGTCTTTTCCCAAGAGTTTTGACGAGCAGGGACGACTTTGCCGACCTTCCACTTGGAAGCGTGAAGCAGTTCCTCTCCGACGTCAACAGCGGGCTGCGCAATCGAGCTCTCGAGCTGCTGGGAAACTGGCAGAGCGACGGTCGGTTCAAAGGGCTGAAAGATACTTTTGTCTTCCAGGAGATAAAAGCAATTGACGAGTTTGAAGTAGAGCCGCACGCAGCCGCTCGAATCGCCGTTCAATTAATAGCTGAAGCGATGCCGCAAGGGCTACTCGGGTCTGCTAAGAATCGACAGATCGTATTGCGAAATATAAGGAAGTGCTATTCCCTACGTGCTGGTGAAACTATAGGATTACGCAGTCTAACGTCTGGGATGAGAACTCGAATGCTGCCTGTGTCTCAAAGAACAGCTCAAATGTATTTATCTGAAATGGTGTGGTTCATCTTTGATCGGCTTGTCTTACCGATCACAAGACTCTGCTTTTATGTAACCGAGGTGCAGGATAAGAGGGTTGCTGGCCGCTTGCACTACTTCTACAAACCGGACTGGAGCGCGTTATGCGCTCGAGCAGCCAGGGGATATGTGGCGCATGTTGGACTCAAGAGAGTCGAAGATGGAATAGTGGACCGTACAGGCGACAGTAATCCCTCGTCTGGGAACAAACTAAGTAGAAGTGCCTCGTCAAGCAGCAGCAACAGCCTCCAGTCTGATGCAGGGTCGTCTCGTTCTGGTTCGGTCCGCAGCAGTCCAAAGGAACTTTCTCAGCTGTCCTCAGCTGAGCCCACTTTGACCCGCTATGGTTTGTCGCTCATGCCAATCCGGCATCATCCGAAATGCTCAACTCTGGCAGTCCGGAAAATTATTCACAAGGATGGGCGCCCTCGCCATAATTCATGTGGTGTGCGATGGATCCCCAAAACCAAGGGTGGTATGAGACCGATTGCACAACCCCCAAGGAGCTACCAGTCATCTGGTCGTGTTTGCCATCGCGAACTTATACGACCGATAAAGTTTTCTGGTGCTTTAGGGAGGTCGGTACTTGATCGGGATCAGCGTGCAGGTGAGCTCGAGGAGTTCCTACGGAAGCACCCGGGTGACTCAATCCATGTTGGTGTTTATGATCTGAAGAATTGTTACGAGAACATCAATCACAAGGACATCCTCGCGGCACTTCATCGATTAGAGCAGCCAGTGGAATCGTTGAAGGTCATTCGACTATTCAAAGGGCATCCGATAACACAAGAAGTCGGACTGTCTACTTGGTCTCCGCATAGAGTCACACTTCTCCTGCCCAAAACTCTTACTCGTGTCGCCCTTCGATCTGTCACTGTGGACCGTGTGAAGAACATATTGAATAATGTTGAACTCATTCTCCCGCATGGCCGGTACACATTCGATGGCAAAGGGCTTGTCCAAGGTGGGACTCTGTCACCGGTATTATGCTCACTGGCTCTTGGAAATTCCGACCCGCTCGCCGATGCTCCTATTTTTACCGCCAGGCTAGTTGATGATGGACTACTTGTTGGTTCAAAGGACAGTGTGTCTAAAGCTCTGGAAGTCGTCAAAGGAAGGTAAGAGTGATATAGAAAGCAGTCCACTATACGGTTTGCTTTCCTAACTTTATACGCCGTGTAACAAATGAGTCTTGTCCCGCCTTCTCTCAGGTGGACTGGAGTGCATAAAACAGCTACGGCGGAGAGCGGCGAAAGTGCGTCGTGGGCAGGCTTCGTCATATCTCCAAATGATCGCTGGTTGAACTTCTCCTGTCGACCTGAGTCCAGTGGAGCCTCGAGTCGAGCAGGTTGCACGACAAGATCCATCTCCTCCTGGGTTGACCGATCCTTGAAGCGATCCCTAGGACATCGAATGACAACGACATTGCTAAGCCATACACTTAACGAAAAGTCGACTGTCCGCCGCAATATCCGAGCTGCCCAGAGGATGGCTGCCGCCAAGCTGCGATCTACTGTTGCAAGGAGACATAAGATCCACAAGCTACGAACTTCCTTGAAGGAAGTGAACGAGGCCCGAGCTCGTCTTACACTTTATATTGAGTATAGAATGCGAGCTAGTCAGAAGCTTTCTTAAAGTGTGACCATGTTGAGTGTGTTACATCGTAGTTCCCAGTTACTAGAGTGAGCAACGTTCCGACCCAGAAGGGCCTCACGAAGAGTACACTGGTTGGTCGAAATGGCACCGGCCAAGTTCAAGCGGGCTTTCTTCGGCTGTTGGTCTTAATGAGATTCCTAATGTATACTCTGTGTGATGCGAAACACTATCGCCTGACCCCTTCGAACGCTTGTTCGTGACGCAGAGACCTTGGCGAGGCCTAAGAGGATCCTACGACTATTCCGGATGGGGCTGAGTAGAGCTTTGTCTATAGAGTTGATTTCCTTCGTGGAAATTCCATGCTGAATCCTCACGGATACAAGGCGTTACTGACACTTGCATGGCATGTGGAGGGGTGGCATCTTACCTTGCACTGCAGAACTTGGGCTGACAATAAACCATGAATACGGGCTTCCGCCAGACCCTTCCAGAATACTGTTAATACCGAGATTAACAATCCAAATTCAGTATTCTATGAGATTGACACCTTAGCTACGGCTCACAATTCTTCTAAGGTGGAAGTTATCATCAGGACTCATTTCAACGAAAGTGGGTGTATGAAAAAAACACCACATTGACAGACACCCTGACTCGGACTTGTCAGAAGTTACGCGATACGAAGTCATTGACGAGTCGTAAAGTCTCTTGAGGTTTCTCTCGAGTTGGATCATGGCCGGCAGCGTATACCTGAGAGGAACGCTGATTGGTACCCGTTGTACAGTACATACAAATCCAGGAACCACAAGCAGACTCAATGTAGAAAGGCTAACTGTATCAACAAGCTCACCTGAACGAATGTGTAATGTCCACGGTCAATGCTCCTTCTTAGTCCGATCTCCCGACCGGTGTTGTCCTGAGGTACAGACAGTATTCTGCTGTGAAAAACTTAGTCACCGCTTTCGAATTAGAAAATATAATGAATAGTAGCGAGCACTGCTTGTGGTAACACATCATTAGTTGCTGCTGGCCTAGCAGCAACCAATCGTGTGTCACTATAACTACGGCTCGGCCATCCAGTGAGCTACTCTGGAGATTAAGATATGGGATGGTTACCTTGACCGGGACATCTGGTGCGGATTTGAAAGCCTCTTGTTTAGACCATCCCATTCCTAGCATCCAGTTTTTCAACCCGAGGTAATTACAAACATAGTCGCGATCACCAGCTATAACCATCACCTGGGGCAATTTCAAGAAGAATAGTTCCCATGAATTACTGCGACGATACTTACACGTATGCCAGCCTCTAGTAGGCTTGGAATACTCTGATCTACCTTGAGGAGTCCATATTTCTTTAAAGAATCATATACCTGTCGGAGGCTCCGGAGACATCTTATAGAGGGGCCTTACTGTCCTATTGAAGGAGAAGTAATTATCTGTAATACCGAAAAATTGCTTAACCGTTGGACTGTTCATATACTTCTGAATCTAGCCCGATGGACTGTACCATACTTTGAGGCAGCGGAGAACATTACATTGGGGGGATTTTCCTGGTTGTCACATCCTCGGGGTAGCTGATCTGCGGGATGAGGGCAAGTTTGAGCCAAATCGTATCTAAAAGGCGCCTTCTATGTTAATCTATTCTGATCTACCGTAGATTACAGATTGTATCCGTTCGCTTTCACCGGGGCGTATGCGACCCTCCGACAGAAAAGATCCGCTGTTCTACATAGAGCACCTGATGTTCTGTACGCTAGGTGCCCATTTTCTGGAAACTCAAACTATTTTCAATGAACTCACTCTGATAATTGCAGGCTTTGATCTGTTCCAGGCAATCACGCATCGATGATACCATTTCCTTGTACCTGGGGATAGTCAGACTTAACACGCTATACTCATCTCAACTGGCAACTCACTGGACCTGGGATATAACCGGCTTAGTAGTAGTGCTCTTGAATGCCATCTCGGGGTAAAAAGGGTACCTGCCAGTTTCCGCCCACAAAATATATTCTTCAGTCGCGGAGGCCATTCAGAGGTTTATCGCCAAGGAAGCGAAGCACATAATATGAGACTGAATATGAATATGTTTCTAGAGACTACATAAGTATCTACAAAATAGTAACACTGGAATGCTATATATGCTGTATACCGGCACCGGCGGTGCCGCACCTCGCCCGTTAGATTGGTCCAACTAACAGAGCTTTGACATCAAATGGACTCGCTTCACAGATTGTTTTCCCATTGTGAAAATGGGACAATATTGTGAAACTTCCGGTGATTGGTCGTGTTGAACAGTCTTTCCAACTCTGCGACTGGCTTGGCGTCTCCGCAATCATGAAGCATGCCCACTAAGAATTTTATACTTTCCGCACTCGTAGGCATACTGTGAAAGAGGATCAATCTTGGCGTTCACAAATATGAGTCCTTCTAGGGCCATCTTAGATTGGTGCATCATCTTGGCTACTTGGGGAAGGATGTGTCCTGCACGAGATCAAGTGCAGGTAAAGTATTCGTGACCAATTACCTGCAAACGAGAACCCTATTATATAGAGGGCTCCCTCATAGCGCGTGTAATTTCGGAAATACTTGACGAAGTTGTATCTGTTCAACAAGATATTATTCGGGTAAGGCGTATATCTCTAGCGGTTCACTCAACTTTCCTAGGTAGTAGTATCGTTTACAGTCTTACACTGCTACCGGGTAGCAGTGTCAGACTGTAGACGATACTAGACGTATAGAAGCTAGGGGTAGCAGCTACCCCTCAGCTTCCTGTATACGATTGTCCCGAGACTACATAAGTATAACCCGATGAAAAATAAGGCAATACCACTGAGTTTTCGTGGATATTTGTCACGAGCCAGTGGGCAAGAGTCAGTTGCTCAATGAGCAATCCTCACTCCACGCGTCTTACACGTTCGTAACGACTTCCCCTTCATCTAACTCTTGAGAAGAACCAGTGCTATATCCAACGCCAACAGGATGGTCCAGCCAAACCACGTTCGCCTTCGTTGTCCAGGCGTAACTAAAGATAACTAATGATTACAACCGAATCAATAAGAGCCCTACGGGTTGTTTTTCGCTGATGCGCCATCAGGATTAACAGTACATGGGCCATTGTGCGCAACAGCCAGTACAGTAGAAGCTGACCCCGGGCCCGGGCTCAATACGATGAATACAGGGTCACTTGCAGGGTCATTACGTGACTCGAACGTCCAGAAGAAGTACCTAAAGCTCCACAAACAGCACCAACGCTCCTCCCACTCTCGCAGCTCTCCTAGTCTCATTCTGCAAAGCGAGTGTTCATCGCACCAGTGATGCCCTACTGTTTGTTGGAACGCTTTGGATCAACTTTGTAGCGTCCGTGAGCCTGGTTCACGGCAGGGTCACAGAGACCACCCTTACCCATACGTAGCATCTCGAGGATTTCAGCATCTGCATAGTGGAGAGTGTGGAAGGAGGCAGGAGCTTGAAATTACGATAGCACAGCCAGTGCAGGCTGAACACCAATAGTAAACTGCGTTGTGAGGTCATTTGAGTGCACAACTCTGGTCGCCAAAATAGCCGTTCCGAGAATCATTCGCTCCCTATCTGAAATCCAGTATGGAATGTGCGGTATACTCGTATACTTAACAAGAAGTCTGCACGCATATCCACCATGGGGCGCTGACTGAGATTGCTCCAGCGTCACATACTAGAAATACTGATTCAGGTAATGGTCCTCTGGCATCACATGAACCATGTCAATGAGAGAGAGCCTTTTGCGGTTTTGGTGCATTCCGCACAGCGGGGGGCAGACTGCAGACGTCGTTATCTCGAAGCGACTGACTGTTTGACGGGCACTCCGATAATATTGATCAAGTGGAGCAGCTCCACGACTATTGCGAGGGTATCCATCTCCTCGTATACTTTCAACTGAGGCTACTCCTATACCGAGCAGTTTCATTCTAGTAGAACGAAACTAGTATTCATTCATTCAGGGAAGCAGATCAAGCTGGAGATCGATAGGGCGTCCATCGAGAAGTCGTGCCATGAGATGAGCGGTACAGATGAAAGCTACCATTGTGATCGAAAGAGCCTCTCCACGATGGTCCTCACTGAGCGCTCCTCAGCAAGGAGTGATGGAGGGCGCTATCTCGGAACGCGACTACGGTGAGGTTATTGCAATGGCTGCGCCACGGTTCACAGTGCTCAGGTCCAAAGTCCTACTCCGAATAGGCATTTTGGTTATCACGGTGTGGTAATCAGAATTTGAATCATTATCTGCGATGTGTTTGTCAGACATTGTTCGATACTTCTCTCTACGAAGCAAAAATATAAAAATATGGCTGCTATAATCTGGCTATCATCACACTCTTCAGTTGTAGGCGTCGATTTGATTCGCTCTGAGGTCGAGCAGTAGCACGGCTCCTGCCAATATGTCTCCAGTCTGAGACTTTTTCAACAAGAAATATTCCCAAAGAATACCGTGAAATAAGTAAACACCTTATATGCCGTCCCTGATAGGGCAATCGGCAGCCTCCAGTACTAGTAGCGGCTATCCCGTAACTAACTGACTGAATACAACAACCATGATACCTTTAGACTTGTATGATAGTAATGCTATGCCATAATTGTATAATAGTATGTTGGAGTTCCAGTGAGGCCCGAGAGCTTTCAGATTGAAATCACTCTACTGGAATACTCCATTAACGATGATACATACGGCTTGGGAACTATAACTTTACACTTGAGTAATAATCAAGACTAGTGATTCAAAAGGTCAAAGTGAAGTCGTTCAACTTCACTTGAAGTTCGGACTTGGAAGTTCGCCAGAAGTGACCACTAGAAGGCACTAAAAGGCTGGATGACCATTCAGGGAATTCTAGCGACCTAACATTGTGAATATCGAGTCACCGTTGTGCTGTTACTCTAGTAATCCATTCGGACTACTGCATTTGCGGGAAGTCGACATGCTTAGGGCAACACCTGCTGCACGGCTCAGCTGCGAAGCTGCAGCCAATGGTAGTAGCCAAGCATGCAGCCATAGTTGGGGGGAAATAGACGCCCCCCGCACAATACTTGCACCAGTTGCAACCCCTTTTAGTTCTTTTGAGAAGCCTTGGCTCGGGGTTAACTTCCGAAATCGAGGCAATACCGGCAGGCATGATAGCAATGCATATGATCTTGGATAATTTCATTTAGTAATTTTAATAAAAAATGCTGGGTGATGACTACAAACCCGCATACTCCACAGTGCGATTCATCTCATTGGCCATGTTCCATATTTGGACATGCGTGCAGGACCGCGAGTGAGGAGCTGCATGCTTTAGGATATTATAAATTATAATTTATAGTGTGCATATGGTTGAGACTGCGTCATTCCAACCACTCTTAGGGCCGCCATTCTACAGCATCACACTTTCCAGAGAGAGACGCCAGGTGCCGGCTGTAGCAAAATCGAGTATCAATAAGGTTTATGCAGTCGTAAATTTGTTGCCGTTCTTTCTCCGGCAGTCCTCATACGTGTGCGTATAGCTATTGATCACGGTGCTATAGGTCATCTCAGGAAACTATTGGTGCCAGACTTCATCGAGGACGAAGCCCTTGAGGTTGTCAGGTTAGGCTCATGTCAAAGACGCATCGAGACTCAACCTAACCTAGCTTACGAAGTTTGCTAAGAGTGTTTTCACACGGTGCGACTATTCTTCCACCAGGGTGGTCGCACGTCTAGTCTGGCGATTTCTTTTGTCCACTCGCTGTGACTGATCTGAGGATGCCTACCATCTAGTTACGGCTCGCAACTCCCGACTTTTAGGTTGGTCTCCGTAGGCCCAATCGCCCGTCTCATCTCTCGGGGCTACACATTCCTGACTTTGTATATGTTATTTATACAATGGAGCGCCTCCCGCTCCATTGTACATGCGTGCACAGCTAATTCCCCTTGCGAGAGTGAGCGGAGTGAAATGGAACCTTTGTTGACTCCTTTCTCGCCTGATGTTCGTATTTATGAACGAAGGGCAAGCAACAGTATACGACTATCTTGGATATACTTACGAACTCGACGCTAGCGAGGAAAGCGGGAAGGAATAATTCCCGGCACCGAGCTGATACGCTTAATTAAATCTTACCCTCCATGTTCGACGTTGTACGTTGTCGTTGTGCGCAAGCCGCTTTTAGTACAGTAAATTCTTGTATGTTCGGTAGGGTGAGTTACAGCGATCGGACTGCGGATTTAGCATATCGTCTCGTACTCAGGGGCGTCGAGGTGGCGCCGAACTTGCACGCGCAAGACTAGGTCCCGGCCTCGCACTCGCACTGCGCAGGGCGAATCGGAACCCACTTGTTTTACTCCGGCAAAACCTCGTTCACCGCTTATAAGAGATCTCACAGCGTCAAGATCCGTGTGTAGGACTTCATGGTATTCCCCGTCCTTCTTGACGTCCACAAAACGCCAGATGTGTACTCGGGGCTCGAGGTTATGTGAGGCACACTAGACTCAACGAAACTCTAATATTGACAACAAAAAGAATAAAGGGTTGGGCGGACGGAAAGCGCTGGACGCTACGCCTCCAGGAGAGTATCTAAAGTCCTAAACTGTGTATTAAACAGAGGAGCAGACAGCGTTAACAGGAAATGGTACTGCTGCCCACTAAAGGACTATAACCCCTACTTCAGAAGGACAATGTCTGTCCATTATCGCATTATCACAGGCACAGCTTATTGTAATGTGAAAATCGAGGTCCAAGATAGAAAAGAGTAGGAGGTAGAAGATAGATCGAATTCGAAGGATTCGAGCCATACTGGCAATAACACTGACATAAGATTGACCTAACATAGAGGGAGTATAATAGACATATGTAGCCGTTCATCATCATCTTCAGCAGCATCTCTCGCTAACATCAACGCCGATACTGCGCCCGAATACAGTCGACGTGTACGGTCCGTGCAGCACGGAACGTCCAAACTCAGGATGAACATCCCACCTTCATCTTAGAACCTACACCAATTACAACTTGCTTGACTTCTTTCCTAATGACCGAGGCTCGATTCCTGTTGCGAATGCTGGAGTAACAGCCGCTACGCTGAATAGGACCGTCCAGACTTTCATTTCAAATGAATCGTTCAGCAGCTAAACAGTGCGCAGTACCCACTATGACACTAGGCTGTCACCGAAATTCCCGGTGACAAGCACAAGGTGAATCGTGCTGTGCAACATGCGGCTGGGATTTTGCTCGCATTGTAGTTATCATCCAGCTTTCTTCAGAAATGGTTACATTGCCATTTTTCCAGGATAGAATTACTCTTACATTATTACAAGAGAATAACGAAAGGTCAGTCGATTATTCACGAACATAGGCGATGGAATGATATTGCATAATGATGCCATGATACCGAGCTCGGAAAAACTTCGTCAGCATTTGAAAGACGAAAACTGATTGAGCATGTAGGTTCATCAACACCATTCCGAGAGCCATTTAGCGAATCAGTTGAGCTCAGGAGCCCGTATGAAGAACCTCCATTGAAGATTTCGCGACGTGAGTAAAAATGAGCTATGAGCCTTCCATATCCCTCAATAACGTTAAGTTAACAGTTAATGTTGTAATGGACCCGATCCTGTGATTCACAGGCTGTGAACTAAAGTGCGTCTTATACAGAAAATCTTGGAGCCGTCAAGGGGGCAATGTGGCATGTCCTATGTCCATGCGGCATGGCCCATTCCCCATATTCGGATATGCGTGTCACCCTGCCTGTGAGGAACTGCAAGTTTCAGAAAAAAATATAATGCGCATCCAGTTGAGGCTGCATCATTCCACCACTCCAGGTAATGACGGCCTGGCGCTTTCATGGCAAAAGATGGTACTAGCTGTTGCAGAATCGAAAAATAATTGAGTTCCTGGAGTGGTATATTCCCGTGTTTTTCGACCGTCCGAAGTCCAGCCGCTCGATACCTCTCAGATGTAAATTGATGGTAACTCGACGTTGATAACCATCAATAGTGACACAATTTAAGCGTGTATTTCGCTAAGGGAAGTCGGTTCACAAACATGCCCACGAGGAATCGTCATCTGTTGATATCTTTCCCTAGTCATAGAACTGTTTAAGATCCATGGCTGGATCTAGATCGCATTACAAAGAGCATATTGACATGCCCATACAACGGCTTCTATCTCAGATAACAGCCCTTATAGCGGCAGTACCTAACTCCTGGTAGAACCCGATGGCAGGATGGAACTGGCCTAACCTATCCTGCAGACTCCAATAAGCATATTCGTTTAGGAAGCCGTCGGATATTTATATATAGTCTGGGTTACCAGTTGAGCACTCCGCGGGGAGGTATCGTTCGTGTCGGTGAGAAGTTGGAAAGTATATGCACCACATTGAGTTAAAAATTTTAGATTGCCTCTTAACTTCCTCCCACAACGCCGAAGATGTTGCATAAACGTATCATCTAGGCAGCAGGAACTCCGTGATGCATTGCAATGATATTGCAGCTTTCTGAAAGTTCCATCAACTCTAACTTATAGCGGTGTGTATTCTCTTTTCCTCCTGTACGGCGATATAGCCATACCCGAATTCCAGGGTGTCTATAAATGTCACATACATGGACACTGTCGGGAAGTTATGAAGTTAGTTCAGTTAGTTTCATTATGAAACGCAAAGCTTGACAAACAAATTTCAATGATAGTAGTATTTCGGTTAATCATCTGGATACAAGGAGCGCCATAAGCGGTCGCTGGATGAGTAAAGACTTTGTAAAGAAGACCGTACGAGTCGTCGCTCACGTCATAGTGCCAGACGCACTCCTTCTTAATCGACACCAGACTGGGAAATAAGGACAGTCACCGTGGCCAAGAACATGACTATATTTGATGGCGTGCAATGCAGCCACACACCGAATTGCTCGAGGCTTTGGGAGCAATGACTGAAGCGGGGCTTCTGAACTGTTTATAACATATCCGCGTGCCAAAATGACCGTGAGTCATAGGCCGTAGCTGAGCTCGTACAGAACGAGTACACATTCATCAATTTCCGCAGCAATTCTCGCATGTATCGGCGTGGGCACTGCATACCCCCACACTTGCTAGGCAGGGAATTATCAGACCCGGGATAAACTTACCTCCCAGACAGAACTTGCACCAAATGCAGCTGTCCGTATTCGCATTTAATGACCGAGGTTCGACTCCTGATCCGAATGCCGAAGCACAAGCCGCTGTGATGAGTGAGATCTTCCCGAAGTTCATTTGATAGCTTAACTGTTCACTTTAATAACTGGCTGTCACCCCTATAATTCGAGTCACGGGTCATGACATAGACCGTGTCACATAAGCCCCTCGCGGCTTTAAGTGGTTTTGTGTAAAACTTATTCACTATCCCTGTCTCTTCGTCGATTCTAGCCTTCACTTCTGTACTTCGGTCACCTCTTCATATCATTTGTGTTACACTATACCCTTCTCATTTTAAAAGAGTATACCTTGGTGTGCCTCTTGATTCGCTCCTACATTCCTTGCCCCTTGCCCCTCGAATTCAGAACCTCCGCAATTCGAGTCTCCGGCGGTTCTGTGCGCTTGTGCTACTGGACTCTTCTCACGTCTATTATCGCTCATATTCGCAGCCAGCCGCATTGGCCCGACATTCTCTAGTAAGCGCACTTACGTCACGGTCACGAGACATATAGGTAGGTTGGAAGGTATCGGGGGTAGCCGGAAGAGAAGTGTAAAAAGCCGTGAGAGGTGGTCCCCGAGGTCGAGGTGTCCAAATTGGCGTCTAACACAGTAAGTGAGGAACTCAGAGTCAGCTGGTGTCGGAGGGTTAATTGACCCACGGGCAATTGAAACAACGTGAGCTTCATTGTAGAACTCCAACCCCCCTACAGCTCCGGGCTAGATATGTCTCGGCAGGACTACTATCCGGGCATTCTGTAATCAGATTTTGTAATCTGTTGGGGGTAACTCACGATGACACTTTCTTTTCTTACAGGCATCTCTGGAACTTCTACAGAGGCTTGGGTTTCTGGTCAATCTTTCGGGTCTCTGATTTCAAGGAGGAGTAAAGCACTTGCTCGAATAGTCTACATAACAGCGAGAATGGCCGTTGCCTAATTTGCACTCCTGAAACTCTCAATCCTTTCAGCGGCAACCACGGAGTTGAGGGATAGAACACGCAAACTACTTCACGCTGTGAAGTGTCAATTATGGACCCGGCGAACCGCTAGGGGCCACTTGTTACGTTACATTACGGAAACTGATTGAACACAAGTACTTGTTTCTCATGTGAAACGCCTGAAAGACGGCATTATGTTTCCTCTACAAAGGACTCATTTGATAATCAAGTCTATGTTGATTATCAAAACTGGAAGCTATGTTATTGATCTACTGTATTTTCAAGACATGTCTCAAAGCCCTCAAAGCGATACCTCAACTGTGACTATACTCGAGCTGGGAATAACAACATGTAAAGATCCACTTCGCCCTGCCAAACTGATGTCAACGTGTTTCTCTTCCGTTTGCTCTTCAATGTGGTAATTGGTAGCCTGGCCGACACGTGACAATAAGATGCGGAGCGACATTAACCCACCACAAGAACAATCTTGGATTCGTCTGGGCTGAGGAATGCTGAGCAAGTCAAGTGTTCAGTGTTCCCATTCACACTAACATCGATTCTTTGATAGCCAGGAGTGACGAATCGTGAGATGTGAGAGAAGGTGTAGAACGAGCGATACAACTAAGAACGGTCAGTAATGATCTCTGTACCTGTGACGACACTATTGAGAACTCACCGTAAGCTCGCTGCTGTTTGTGACGTGAATGTGGGTATAACACCAGTTCTTGAGCCTGGAATGATTCGGACCTCCGGCGCCCTACATGAGTAAACTAGTCCTCGATCTACTTTGAAGAGTGGCTTACATTCTCCACAATATTCAGAAGTATAGACCAGTCCATCCAACCTACCACATTCGAGTTTAAATCGCCTAGTATGTCCTCAGCCTAAAAGCAGCCTTGCAGTAGAGAAGGAGGCAAATACTCTACTACTTACATATCTCATTGCCCTTTTCCACTCTGTATTGAACTGAACGTCTAATACACCATCACAGTTACCTGAGGTGGCGCGGCTTTACAAATCGACCCGGATTAGGGAGAGTTTTGTTAGTGGCAGTGAGATTGCTCACATCCTTCGGTTGCCAATTGATAATATTTGTCACCGTATTTTTCTTGAAAGGCTTTCACATTCTCAAAGTAAGGGCCGTCATACCAATGAAGAGCTATTCCTGAGACGTAACTGAATACACCAGAAAACTAGGGCCACTATGAGCAGCGAGCCGAATGAGTTCTACCTCGCAGCCTTCTCGTTCTGGAGGAACTCGTCGGCCCATAGCATCATTCCCATTTTGTTGAAGTCGTAGAATAATAGGCTCACTTCATGGCCGTCCCTCTCCATAACCTTGCACCAACAATTTCCTTGAGAGCTTCGATGCAAGGGGGATAGGCAGTTCCATGATAACAATATAGAAGGCTTTCAGTCTGTTAGGCGTATAGTGGAAATGTCAATGTTCGGAGAATGGCCAAGGCCTCGTCGGAACGCAAACAAGCGTGTTTGTGATGGGCGTGTAGGCCGTTTCATAGGGATCCTCCAGGCGATGAAATTAGACTTTTCCGCGTAAGTGTCCAAACAGTAAGTAATAAATGATATGTAATATACATTAACCGATACATTTGGCTACCGATTACCACTGCCCAAACACTTACTGGACCGAGGTGGTTCGCAACGAAATCAGCCTCACCCTTTGCATCATAGAAGCATTGCTCCCACCAAATGTTGATGTAATTACTAAAACGGCAAACTGAATCAGTTTCTTACATGCTCTTACCCGGGCTCATTCTGAACGGTGTGATAAGTGAAATTGATACCATGCTTCGCATACCCTTGAAACTGAGAAGTAGCGCTTCCACTAATCGTCATCATCAGATGCTGCCATTCCCTCACCCAAAGCGATCGGTATTCAGCCCAAGCTCGATGGTACCGTGTATCATTCTTCAGACAAGGCATTTCGCTCCCTATCATTTCGTGATTCCCATTCTTCATCCAGTACGGTGGGGACCACGGACTTGCTGAGAGCGCGAAGTATACGGGCTGACGCGTTCGGACTGACCTAGCAAACTCAAACCGCCGGTATCACGGGTATAGGATTGAGCGTCATGAATCATTGAGAACATGCCGTGCTCTTCGTCCTTTTTAAGATCGCTATCAAAATGCTCCAAGTTGAAGTCATCAGATACATTATCGAAGTTATACCTGGAGTTCAAGTGCTATCCCCCAACAGAAGACCTTCCCCGATCTAGCTGTACAGGAGCTTTGGCCCATCTAGGCAGAACTTCACACTCATTGGGATTGGTGCCCCGGAGTTCGACGAGTCGGGCGCACAATAGCTCAGCTGACCACTTACGTGTCAGGTGAGAAGTCACATGAATTGATGGGAACTCTGCCAAGATTGTAATGAAGGCCGTCTGGTCCAAAGACTCTAACTTAGACACTCTTCTCTGAAGAATCCGAAGCTTACAGTCTCATAAACTGCTCTTGCATTGAGCGATTGAGATTCTTATACAAGTAGGCTGCAGCCTGGGTGAAAGTGGCGCCGAAGCCCTGAATTTTTTGATGCTTGCTTCCTAAATGAGGACTTCCACGCATTTCTAACTCCACGGAATCCGACCAGGATCCAATGCAACAGTAGTCGTGGCAGCATGCCCCTCAGCGTCGTTCCATCTAACCTCGGCCCGCTGCAGCGGTTCACCAGTTTCAGTGGTGGTGTAGCTGACAGGGAGATTACACTCACATGGAGCACTGTGAAACTTACGTCTGAGCAGCCCCTTGTGGTGGTGGCGGTGCTGCAGTAGTAGTGGAACCTCCGCTCGAGTTGCTACTGCATCCGTCGAAGAGGAAAGATATAAAACCCAACAGAAGAGTGAGGAGCTGTGTGGCGGAAGCCATGAAGATAAGCGACTCGGACGGGTTCAAGATGGAATTGAGTACTCAATAGACTAATGGCAAATGAGGCTAATTAGAAATGCATGTAATATCTTATATCACCACATCTTCAATGTATTCGCATAAAGCGTCGAGTTGACCAGAAGAATCCTGAGATTCTTCGCCCAATGAAGGCATCGACGATGAGTCGCTGAAAGTTGAGTTCAAGGCCACGCACTTTATGTGGAGGTTTACCGGGAGCTCGATTCGCCACCTCCTTCCGCAGATCGATAATTCCCATCTATAGCAGATCGATGACTGCTGTTACTGCCGCTGGCCTGAGGCGCGTGACTCTGCAAGTTTCAAAAATGGGAGTGTACACTGCTCTGGGCCCAGTCCTCCTCATAACGTGGGGAATCTTTCCCCGCCGAGTCCCCTTGAGATGGGCCACTGTCCAACGGGTGGTGGCTCTGGGAGACTGGTGAGGATATTGAGGCGGGCTTCCTCATCAAGGACTGTATCTCGTCAGTCAACCGAGCCAGACGCAAGACGTTCTCCTCCAGCGACTCTGAAGAAGACACAAGCATCCGGGTGCATCTTCGTCACACAACCAGTTGTCTCCCCGCGTGATCGCTGGCTCCAGTGAGGGTCGGGGTACGATTATCCTCCCACGTCAAACAAAGCTCTTACCGTCAACAGCTGAAGGTCCATCTATGTTCGACGAGTCTCTAGGATCTGGGCTTCTGGGCACTGAGTCTGCGATGCCACTCAGTTTTACCTAATGGCGTACTGAGCTCGGATCAGAGAGCTATTGGCAGAGAACATTAATAAGTGAACTCACAGGAGATCCGCGAGCACCGGGACGAGGTCTCAGCGGCGGTAGTTCGCCAAGCAGTCTGGTTCCGCTAGATCCAAGGCCTTCTGTGATGGAAGGACTACCGCCACTGCCGCCGCCGCTGCCTTCTGACGACATGCTGCGGTCCACACCGATATCCTCAGACCAATGGGGAGCGGACAGTCCTGGTGTGATGCCATGAAAGAAGGGCTTCGGGGTAGACTTACCACCTCTACTGGAGGTTCCGAGGCGACCGAGAGGGGACAACTGAAGATGGGCATTGATCGGCGACGAACGATATTGGCCAAGTCACCAAGGCGCTTGTAGAGCTGGTGACACTTATTTCTTCGCCATCAGTAGTTGAAGGTGGCGGGGCTCGTGGATGCCTGCTGCTCGGTCCATCAGTCGATAGGAGGGAATCGGCGTGTGCCGAGCCATCACCAAGCACATTAAATGATCCCTAAATACGAGGTACATGCACCCACGGTTGACTAAAACTACCAAGGCTTCTCTAGGATCACTAAGACCTTGAGTTTCCTGTAAGCTTGCTGGTAGCTCGCCTGACGATAGATGACGCCAGACTGGTGTCGTCCCCAGCAGGAGAGTGTTCACCTCCAATAGAGACTGGGTGATTCCGAGGGGCGTAATCGACTGAGAGATGTCCTCCCCGCGGAGTCGGTACCGCCGCTTCCGGCGATTTGCTCTGGATTGGCTGCCCCCGATCTGGCGAAACTGACGGTGACTTGGTGATCAAGGGTCGGTATGGAGGGGCCCCAGGAGACGGGACTTGCGACAGATTGACCTTTGCACCCGGAGATGAACGCTGTGGCGGGCTCTCCCCTATTGGACCTGGCAACTCACACCTTCAGTGAGCGGTGGCCATCTGCGTACTTCCACAGGAGGCGGGCGTATTCAATGCCACGGCAACCAAGTGCTGCAGTAGGCTCTGGGACGGGTCCGTTTGAACAGTGAGACCGCATTCTTGTTCAAGCTCACGGCGTGATAGGCGAAATCGTGGGAGGTTAAGCTCAGGGACGTAAATCCTGATAATCGCTAGTTCCAAAGTGCTCGCGGTAGACTGTGCTACTCCCTCGTGAGCGAGCGAGGTTGAACGAAGTTTTTGGCGGCACTTGATGGCAACTAATTCGCATTCGGAGTTAAAATCTTAAATTCCAGTCGAACATGCAATGACCCACCTGAGAGAGTGGGACAAATGGTAGAACTCCAAGAACTCTGCCACAAGCTCCGCCACCAGTGCGCCGTTAGGGTTATCGCTGAGCAGCTTCGCACCTGAAACCCTCGATGCCCTACTCGGATAGTGGAATAGTCTTGGAGAAGCGTTGATGAGCTCACTTAGGCTGTTAACATCAGTACATCGGTGTTTGGCAAAAGCTATATAAAACACAGCGATAGATTTCCAAGTCCCCACACGTCCAATTTTCGCGCAATTCATTGCCCACAGTCTACTCCCAGCCTACCTGGATTCTTTTCATTCATATAGTCATCTGATTCGATCGCTTTATACCTGCTCACACAACGTAGCCATAACGTAGGTCGATGCGAAGCACTGGATCACTTGGTATGTATGGCTGCCATACATACCGAGGGATACAGTCCTCCTCATCGTATCGCCTAAATTCCCTCTCAAGAGAACCCTGTAGTAAGTGTTGTTTTATATATCTCTGGGAGGAGTATGGAATAGGCAAGCGAGTAGGTATTTGCAGCATCATCCTCGACCTACACACATGACCGCAGTTGAGCTCGGAGATCTCCTAGTGCACCATTCTTCTCAAGTGTGGCGATTACTAGCTTTTTGAGCTCATCCAAATTACCAGAGGGCAGAGCGGTTGGTAGCTGAGGAGCGTTACTCGCAGTGGCCATATCAATAAATAGAAGGCTGCCACAGGACTGCAGCAGCACGGAGTTCTACGGTTCCCCCCTTCATTTCCAGTTGTGCACGCGTTCACTTTGCACGCATGCTCAACCGATCTCCCTGTTGTAAGCAAGGGTAATTCTTCTGTAACTGGTAGAACGCAAGATTCTAATACAGCTGCTGACGAGAGGTGTATACAGAATAATAATGAGATCTAGATATTCTGCTATGTCAGCTATGGTCTAGTAAAGATTAGTGAGAAAGCAAGATATCAAGTCACTTAGCTAAAACCTTCAATACCTTCAACACCCCCTTGCCCCACGCCCGCACTGTGTACTACACATGGGTAAAGAAATAATAGAATGTGTGTATTGCACAAGTGTCAAACGCGATGTTGCAAACCTCTCTCACCTTCTAAACCCCGACTAGGGAGTTGATAGTGAGCCGGCCTTGCAAGTTCATGCTGGAAAGGCACTTGTCCATGTACAAATTTGCATCAGCAACTTTCATTGCCGAAACCTGCTTGAATAGAGCCGCTCACCGTGAGTGACCATTGGTCACTGACCAAGAGTCAGGCGACTACTGCTGTCGGCATCGATGCGTAAATCGCTATCTTTTCGGGAGAGTGGGTGTTGACCGACAGCCGGATGGCGGCATGTCTTGCTTGGTAAGACAGCCTCTGAAGTTTGGGATTATCTCTAGGCTGCCAGTGACAACACCGGAGCCGAGCCCAGTTAGTGACCCGTGCTCACTACAATCTACGCAAAGGACCAAGTTTGCCCAGCCAACTATGAGTCACAAACCAGGCACCTCGCAGCCTCTTCTCACGACACCTAAGCAAGAAAACCCTGCCAGTAATCCTGTCATCCTTATAACTCATGACGTTCTTTCGTCATGAAGCGTTCCGTGACGGAAGTTTTGAAACAGTTTTGGAAGTCAGTTTTCCTCAGACTCTCTAAGCTGAGACGAGCCTCAGGGTGTAAACCCGTAGTAAACACCACAAACTCTTTAGTTATTGCAAAGGCGCACCCTCACAACTTTCCATTGGGGAAGGATTCCCATCAGGAACCTCGCTCGCCCAGGGGCGCATTCGCGCAAAATACACAATGCACAACTAAGCAGGCACAGACTCTCACTGCACTTCGCTTATTCACTCTACACACAACAAGTGGTGATGCGCACATTTGTATATGAATCGCAAACGCGCTTCTGCTGAGAGGAGTAGGATTTCTTGACATTCGTTACAATGTAACGGTTACATTCTTATTCGGGTGCACCATACAGTGAAAATAACGGTGTTAAACTCTCGCTCGGAAGCTGCATATAGGATGGATAATCTAACTAAGCCCTTTGGCGTTGGACTGCGAACTCACACACACAGCATCCTAAGCGCGACGATTGTTCTTCTTATAACCTCACGGCAGGGACTACTGCCAAATACAGTACAACGTAAACATTCCAGCGGTCATTGTTACTTATACTAGACTCACCTACCGGTCATTCCCATGAATGGTTATCGTGAAACTAGCGCCGTTGTGACCGCTTGGCTGTCACCGTGTGTGTGCGTGCATCTTTGCAAAAAACAACCGAAGGAATCCGCCTTCTTGCATCCATCTACTTATGTTCTAGTGCTTAGCAGGAAAGCCTACTACGTTACTCCATTAGAGGTCTGTCCATACTACATGCTGTAGTGACTACAGTGTAATTACGTGACACGGGACAATAGTAATGTTCATGGTTCACGGTCGCTTATGCCAATAGTAACCATGACCAGTACAGTATATTCGATCGAACGATGACAACCGGACATACACTCCGGGTAAGGGTTAACTTGACCCTCACGTATACTTCAGATAATTTAGTAGAGTAACTCTACGCACTCAAATGTAATACGGTGAGTATGGATGGCGGAAAGGGTATATTATCACTATTAGGAACTTCCTCTTATAGCAAGGTCTCATTTGAATGAATATATTTTGATTGACGATAACTGTCGTGAGGCGAAATAGACAGTTGAGAGCGTGACGCGCCCGACGCGTCCTCCGTAAGGTTTCTACCCGGGAGATTACTGATGAGGAATGTGACACACACATCGCTGTGACAACACTGGATGCCAGAGAGCTGAAGTAGCTGGTATTACTTGCTCAGTAAACGCAATACTTGCTTTCAGTTTGTTGATAACATGATCATTGGAGGATTGGCACGCCTCTGCATAGCCTTTGGCCTGTGCTGCGAGTGCATGGCTTCCAGTGAAGATCCTGTGCCAGAGGCCATTGCCGAACTACAAAAGGAGCTCCCTGAGAACGCCACTATTACAAAGGGGATTTCGGACCCATTCTTCAAAATGTTTGGTGCAAGCTACAACATCACCCCCGCAGCGATGGTTATCCCCGAGAATGCTAACCAGGTGGTGTCAGCCCTCACCATTTGCCATAAGTACAATGTGCCCGTTGCCGTGCGTAGCGGTGCTGGGCACTCCTATATCGGCCAGAGCACCATCAATAACAGTATCGTTCTCAGCCTGCAGCTCTTGAAGGATTTTAAAGTGGATTTGGTGGATAATGAATATATTGCCAAATTAGGTGGAGGCCTCGACTTGCTTGAAGTTTACACCTTCATGGCTTATCATGATCCACCTCTCGGCTTCGCTGGTGGTTTCTCCCCGTCCACTGGTATCGGTGGTTTCATCTCCGGTGGTGGTCATGGTGTGATGAGCTCCAAATATGGTATAGCTGTTGATCGTACTATCGCTGCAGATGTCGTTATCTTTGATAACTCAATCGAGGCATTCAAAGTTGTCCATGCTACAACAACTAATGAGTATGCAGATCTTATGTTTGCTATTCGTGGTGGGATGGGTGGTAACTACGGTGTTGTCACCAACTTCTACTATAAGGCCTTTATAGCAGATAAAGTGCTATTCTCTTCAGGTGGTCTCAGTGAATGCAACAAATCGGAGTATGCTGATTACATGGAACCTTATCTTGACTTTATGCAGTCGGAAACAACGCCGGCTGAGTTCAGTGCAACCCTCATACTTGCATATCTGCCGCCCCGAGTCGTGTCCTACTATATGTCTCTCTGTCAATGCGACAGCTCGGGTGGTGGCGACTGTACACAGTGCCAGAGGGTCACTGAAGCCTTCAGGAACAGTACAGGAGTAATAGGCTCTACTGGGGCCTTCCCCGATATGAAAGAAATGAGTTTCGTTGAAGCTCAATGGACTAGTATGCAGTGTGGGAGTGTCTATCCTCCTGCTGGTATACCTGATACTCCGTTGAAAGATGTAGAAAAGGCAATGGCTGCTTGTCTCAAAATCGAAACTCAAGTGGTATTCCAATGGATCCAGATGCAGTACTACTATCCATCTAAAGTTGACGCACAAGCAGTAGACATCATGGTTGACCATATGTTCAGCCCAACCTGTGGTGAGTCTGGTTGTTACCAATACATTCTTCCCTACACACATAACATGCTGAAGGAACCGGAAGATTGCACGACCACAGAAAAGTGCACTGCTTTTGATCATCGTCAGCGAGGTTTCTCCATTGAACATGGTATTTTCCTCAAGCCAGGTGAAGATCCTTCCAAGACTGCTAGGCCATGGCTCGGTGAATTCTCTTCAGCTATCGAACCATACACTACAAATACGAAGTATCAGAACTATCTTGAAGATTCCATGACCAGAGAGGAATGGATTCCTCGTTATTTCCCTCATATTGGAACATATAAGAGGTTGCAGGACGTGAAGTGCAAGTATAATGCTATCGATATGTTCGACTTCGCCCGCATCAGCAACTTCACTATCGAATTGGACGAGTGCCGATTGAGCTCGGCTCGGGGTGGTGTGGACGATGAGTTGTAGACTTAAACTTGTACTGTAGTCTTCTGTAGGCACGCATTGGCGTCCATACAAACGTGTATCAGCAGGCTTTTCTGCCTTTCTCTGGCAACCGTCTCTAGTTATAGTAAATTGAGAGTTTGCGAGGGGCGTGTATCTCCGTATTTCATCAGTACGGCGCGCATCATGACGATCCTAGTGACGTCAATGACGAGTGTATATACTTACTCTAGAAGGAGTGGACGTGATAAGGACGTCAGGACGGTGATATAGACCTTGTGAACTATTTTGTCCCAACCGGCACACAGCTGGCGAGCTACACAGGTCGCACACTATCATAGGCGCATGATTCGACAGTGCGACTGTGCATAGCTTTCTGGGGTTCCATCTACTGGTGCAGCACAAGAAATCTTGTGTAGCATGTGGTGCGTCATCCTGTGACTTACCCCGCCTGTCTCATCTTCTCCCTCACACCTCGGAAAGGATCGGCTTTAAGGCCGCGTCTTACAAAATAGCACTCGAACGACTTCGAGCAGAAGGCAGACAGTACAGAATCTGTTCTACAGATCATCACATCATTCGCGATAGGCAGGCGAGGACAATGGAGATGCACCCACTGACGAACGCGGCATGGTTACCGCAAGCGCCAGCCGTTTACCACTTAATATTAAAAGCATGGAACCACGGTTTCCCATTTGCAACGGTAATCGCCATGTCTTACCACTCTAGGTACTAAATGGAACTGCACCTTTGTTATAAAATGGTGGTATGTGCTTACGGGCTATAAGCCTTATTTTTACATAACGCCTGTGACGTGCGTGCTGTAGACTCTGTTGAGGGATTGCTCCAACTGCTGAGCAGGTCGCAGTTACTCAATTATAACTATGCGACGCAGAGCTTGGTGCTCAGAGCACCGTGCTCTGGTCCCGCGCATCCAATTGCAATTATCGAGGACATTCTTAGCGTGATGTAAAAGAAATCTCCACGGTGACAACTCAACTACTCCATCAGAGCTAGAGATGCGTATCTCAGATAACTGTTGGATAATAAGTTATTTTTTTAGACTTCTGACACAAGTGACTGGTGCCTCAGCTGGTGACAAAAATGTCTAACGATGTTGGGAATTCCAATCTCCCGAGACGTAAGGCAATGTGCAATAGCAACGTCACAGCAGACTCACTTGTGCACAAAAAGCGGCATACCAAGACACTGCCTTGAAGACAGTACTCTTGAACAATGCTCTAGATAACAGCGAAGAGTATTCTTCAAGACTCGTGTATTGACGGGATCGATGTTCAAAAGCCTTCACCACTGCAGCGGGTGATGCAAGCATAGTTGGTTATCCTGTACGGTTATCTGAGCAAGGGAACCATCAACCGTGGTTAATCCACGCCCAATCACATTCAGATTCTCTTTTGGTCGCATGTTCGACGGAAGTCACAAGGAGATGTTATAACACACCATGGAGCACTTACATGTGTTAGGGTCACATATGGCTTGTCTGGCGTAGTCCCATGAGTGTCCGGGAATGAACCCCAATTTCACGAAATAGTCAATGCACCACTGTTTGCCATGCGTACCTGGCACCTGTAAATTGTATGGGATATAAATTTCTTTTGTGAAGATATTTTGTCCAGGATCATCGCAGTTTGTAGCAGAAAAATTGCCGTACGTAACCAATAGCTTTATAGTTGCAGTAGTGCCCAGGTCACATCTGTCATAACGATCAAAATATGATACGTACTCATCCCAACTCTCTCCACCTGGCGAGGGAGTAGCGGTTGTCGTAGTGAATGTGGGGCATGTGGGGGTAGGACATCGCAAGTCCCTATTATCCCACCATACGAATCTGTCACCACCAAAGTCCCATATCTTCAAGAGGCCAGATAAATCCATTCTGAGAGCTCCCGTCCCACCATTGGTCACCTCATTCTGATCATGCCCAGCACCACAACCACCTGCTATTAGAATAGGATCATTGCATGGCCAGTTGTCACAGTGCTTGTAGACAGAGTGTCCAGAGCTTCTATAGTAGATATAACCGTGTGTGACATCCGCGACATCGAAGCCTAGTCGACCTTCGACTATAAAGTCATACTTGAGTGATCGCTCTGACTTGAATGGAGTCCACCTTACAAGTCTAGCATTCTCGATCGGGCCTTGAAGTATATATAGATCTCCATTGGCATATTTCACTGCCAAGGGATGATAGAGATGGGTCTCGTCGTCAACAGAAAGACCGTCGCTGTTCCCGGCAGCCACACGCATGGGATAACCAGGAGTAGATGGATCATAGCGGTAAACTAGATTCCTCTTCTTATCACTTACGAAGAGGAAGTGGGATGACCTATCAAATCCCAGACCAGTAAGCTCGTATCTATCATCGGCTTTCTGGATAACCTTATACTCGCCTTCTAATGGTCGTAACCGATTACCCGGAGTTCCATACATACGAACCTCATTATCAATTACGGCAAAGACGTAGGTTGCATCTTGTCTCTGGTAGTACACGTCAATCGCTTCTGGCAGGCCACTGAATACCAGCTCGGTTATTTTACCCGAATAGTGTATACGCCAAACTCCATACAAGCCAGTTTTCTTCTCCTCACCGGCCACATACCAGTTGCCGTTGTCATCGAAGGCAAAGTCCACCACTCGCATGCCACCATCGGGCAGGAAATGCTCTCCGAGCGTCTCCTTTGAGAATATCTTCTTAGCCTTATGACTTTGGCACCAGTCTGACTGGCCCAAAACCATCGATATACTCAGGCCAACTGACACCAACAGGATCGTGATGATACCCATCGCAAAAGAGGGAAAAATTATCCTAGGATACATGTGAACGGAAAATTTGTAGTATCTTGTCACTCTAAGCCGAGGCTTCCCAGTGACAACCGTCATAAGAAAGACACTGACGACTGCAATAACCGGAAGACCCAGAGGAGAAGAGGGTGCGGCATCTTGTGGCTCTAAACCGAATCTTTCCAGTGGATACATTCGTGTTACACAACTTGAAATAGGAGAAATAACGATTCACATCAGGCACAGCGCCTAGAACTGCCCGAACTATGAATGATCACAAAGTGATCTTATACACGCAAGCGCCTCGCCTAAGCTGAGCGCAGAGTGGGAACGCACAGTGTGGCCGAAGAGCATCGCTCGCTGGAAACAGGGTCTCGAATGAACGAGCCGTCAACAAACTGATAACAACAGAAGAGAGACCAAAGTGGCCAAACTCGCTATCTCGAGTTGTTTAACAAACAGAAGGGGGAGACAGCACTGCTGCCACAAGAGGCGCGTACATAGCCGCACACTGTGCGGAGCACGAGTAGCGCAGCAGCCGGCTGCTGCCCCAGACACTGAAAAGGGAAGAGGACCGTCAAGACGGCATTTCCAGACAGCAGGGCGACAGATTCGTGCCTTCAAGGGGTTGCAGAACGGTAGCAAGAGCCGGTGAGGGGAGCATACAGTTTAGTGGGAGCCGTCAGGAATCCTGACTCAGGATGGCGCTCCACGTGGCCTCCTAGAACTACGCTCAGCGAGCACGAAGTCCCTCATCTACTCGTCTACGGAGCTTCTTGATTGTAACCTGCTTCGGGAGCCGTGGTTCTCGGAAGGAATGTAGTGTGAAACTCGCCCTAACGTGGGACGCTCGGGTCGTTCCCGGCAATGCCGGGCCGGTACAGTGATCATGGCACCTGTGGAATGGATCCGATTTGGCTCCAGCTTGCCGTAGCAATTCACAACTAAAAACTATGGTTTCGGGCATGCGCAAGTTCGATTTCTAGCCTATTCTTCTATTTCTATTAGTCACAGTAGATCCACGTATACCGATATATAAGATGGTCATTTTAAGAGTTAGAGCCAGCGCTGGCTCAGTTCCTGAATATAAGTCTGATTACCGATTGAGACCGTCAACGATACTATCGTGTGTAAGTCACCAGCCCCGCTCGATTGGCATGCATTACTTGATCATTAAACTTGCTAGCGGTGGAAAGCTATAATGTGTAGCACAAGATATTGTGTGTAGCGTAAAATAGCGTGCTTGTAAGGAGCGCACGTTGTGTGTTGGTTGCACCACCCATGGCAGTTTCGGGGTCACCCGGGGTTGAGTTAGTCAGTTG
>JAAPAO010000485.1:781-27867 GCA_013115145.1 Perkinsus chesapeaki
GAACAGAAATGTAACTAGTGGTCTTAATAATGAACAGAAATGTAACTAGTGGTTTTAATAATGAACAGAAATGTAACTAGTGGTTTTAATAATGGACAGAAATGTAACTAGTGGTTTTAATAATGAACAGAAATGTAACTAGTGGTTTTAATAATGAACAGAAATGTAACTAGTGGTCTTAATAATGAACAGAAATGTAACTAGTGGTTTTAATAATGAACAGAAATGTGGCAGCATGTGCACAGACTGTATAATAGTTATTATATAAATCTAGCAAAACTATAACGATTTGAATTGGGTTAAAGACATATAGTAGTAGATGCAATATATTGTAATGTGAATATTATTATGTACTACGAAAAATCATACAGGTTGAACTTTTCAAGGTTTTCTTGGATAAGTCGCGGATGTTCCCGCAAATATCCACATTTCCCTTCTTTGGGATGATAAATCCTTGCAGTCGCTTCATTACTTCCTAGCAGTCTCGGTGATCTAATTTTCCCCTTCGAAAAAGGAATTTTTCCACGGCGGAACTGCTCAAGTGACAAAGGATTTTCGCATGTGGATAAGATGCCTTCTCCCTCAGAGCATGGCGGTCACTTCCGCGTAAACTGCAATTGGTGCAATGCCTGTTCCTTTTAATGGGAGTGCTGTTGGCGCTGTCAGCCTGGTGCTCGGTACGCAGTAATAAACAGGAAAAAAGAAGTAAAAGAAAAACGGCAAAGAAATGCAAGGGACATCTGGACGAATTTGGGCGACGAAATTTGGACTCAATAGGAAAGTGCAAAGATAATGTAATATTCAGGGTAGGTGCCGCCGAATTACGTTATAAGGCACTAAGCTCATATTATGTATTAATTGGAAATATCGGTTCGGAGTAGAGAGCCCCGGGAGGTATCTGGGCAGTGTCCCTCGGTGGCATGGGAATTCCTGATATGGTTTGCAATGCCGAAACTTTGCGGGAATTTTCTCGGATCAAACGCGTGTGCACCAAGCCCGATGCAACCTGATAGAGTTCCTGGGCTGGTGGATGAATCTACCAGTTTGCCCGTCTGCTATTAGGGAACAATAAAACGTTCTAGTTTGGAAATACGACAGACAGAAGGGAAATCCGCTTCTGAGGAATTCGAGTGTGAATTCGCGCTTGGTGATGGATGTGATTTGATTCAGTGAGATTCTCAAGCGTTCCTGGGCCTGAGCATCTGTGACTAAACTGACTTTCTGGCTTACTCGATAACTAAGCGCGGCTATGGAGTTTGAGGCTGTAGGAAAATATGACAGAAGCCCAGATAGTGAAAACTGTTTCTAATAAATTTGAGAGCAGTGGGAATGTGCCCTCGGCAGTCTGCCATGAAATTATTATTATGGTTCTTTTTGGGGAGGATAATTGACTAGAGGTCAAAGTTTGGACGCTCAGGTCACCACAGGGACCATAACACCCACCACAGTAGCTTCGCCATTGCGACACTCAAAAGATTCTTCAAGAGGTCGAATGACGCCTCCCCCAAAAAACTGTGATGAGTGGGGAGTCTTCATTTACCACAACCGAGATGGCTCACATCGTTCGCGATGCGTTATGATGTGCGATGATGACGATGAGGCTGCTGAGGAATTCATTTTGCGATCTAAATTAAGGTATCATAGACATCAACGACGGACAAGTGGGATGAAGAGGAATGCTTCCATGGTAGTTAATAATGAGCCGGGTTTTTGGGTTTCGGGTTTTTATTCGGGTTTCGGTCAAATATCCGCGCTAGTAACATCCGCGCGGGTTTCCTATCAATTTCCTCCGTATCACTAGTAACATATTCCCTATCAAACTGTCTCTTATATCTCCGTATCACTAGTAACATATTCCCTATCAAACTCCTTTCTATTATATCTCCGTATCACTAGTAACATATTGCCTATCAAACTGTCTCTTATATCTCCGTATCACTAGTAACATATTTCCTATCAACCTCCTTTCTATTATATCTCCTCCTCCGTATCACTAGTAACATATTTCCTAAAATCCATGTTCCCTCAGTTATCATCTCAACCACCGCAATCATCTCTAAACAAGCCAAATCAGCTGCTACCTACGAGCCCCCTCCGTCCCCGGGCCGTTTCATCATTTTAATCTTCGCTGTGCTTTCCTGTTATTAAACGTAACCTTCTTGCTCTTTAACCATCGCTATGCTACTTGAACCCCTAAAAGGAGGCGAAAAACTTCCTATGATCCTTCATCTGTAAATGTTGTTTTAAACGTTCTGCGTTGTCACATTTTTCGTCATTCTGATGCGTGGGTTATCAGTAATTGACAGTGTGTGACTATATGATTTAGGATTTGTACTATACACCACCACGAATGGAAAAACTATGTGTTGTGTTCGAGTTGACTTGTGAGGATGAATAATGTTGGGCATGGGTATTATTAATTTATACCATATATCTTAAAATTGTTAATTCATTTGATTGCAACATTAATATTGTCGCGGGACAATATAATATGCGTGGGATCAGGCTCAGATTACCAGCTCGACGTCGAGTTTCCACGTCGCCACGCACGACGTGGGAACTTAGGCAAGTATAACTGGTTTCTTCTTCCCCAACACCTGCTTGGTCTGAGCTGTTCACAGTGCCTACTTGGCGATGCCAAGTTGGCGTCTCAGTTCCCCTCACCAAAGGCATAAAAAATA
Source organism: Perkinsus chesapeaki (assembly GCA_013115145.1). Lineage (NCBI taxonomy): Eukaryota > Perkinsozoa > Perkinsida > Perkinsidae > Perkinsus > Perkinsus chesapeaki. Next base: position 3,463 of record JAAPAO010000485.1, read on the forward strand.
GAAGTTACTTTTTTTAGAAGTTACTACGGTTGAAATATTATTTCGACAGTAGTAACTTCAACCCCTATCCCGGGAAGAGGGGTTGAACAGGTGTATGCACCAGCACGACCACCAGAGAACCTATGTATCCTGTTCAAATTGACTGATGCCAGGGGATAATGTATAATACATTATCCCCTATAATTGGTATATCATAATAACATTATTAACGGTTAATACTTAACCCGTTAATTGATACGTTAGTGAGAATGCACCATTAATATTGTTAATGTCCTATATTCAATGTATTGAGTTCCTTATGTTTATACGTTGCCAGCCGCAATCTGATTTCGATTCGAAATTTTCGGAAAGAATTTCGAAAATCGGAAAGAGGTTCGAAATTTTCGAACCTCTTTCCATAATCGGATTATGATAATCCGTATTCACCTCGGGTTCCACTACTTGTGAATTTCGCCAAATCGCCACTTTCGTGTGAAACTGTACGAGTTATTGAGTTCTCTGCTTCAACAGATGATTATTATGAAAAACTACGCTCACGAATTTTTAAGGAGCTCGGGACTGTTTTTGGGGCGTTTGGAGTCAGTGTAGCATGCCGAGAGAGATAGAACTATTAACGGTTCAACAAAATAACTACTTAGAGTCGTCGTACGAGAGGAAAAAAATTAGTTCCAAATTCTGAATTCAGTTGTCAATACTCCTCCTACTTGCCGTGCCGCCTGTCCTCTTCGATCAGTATAGGGGACGGCTGTAGCGGGTGCCGCCATAACCGCATTCCTCTGGAGTGTTATTGTGCTCGAGTCGGATGCGAGAAAAAAAAAGACTCTCGAGACGGCATTATATTTGAAGAGCAACTCTTGGAAAGCTTTTCCATTTGGGAAAACGCAACTCTTGAGAAGTTATTACCTTTCATCTCCTCCAAAAACTGAAAATGCCTCCGACTAGAAAATGGCAAACGATGTTGCTAGTAGGCAGCTCGGTTCCCCTGCTAATAGCGCTATTTCGATGGAGGTACCCCACCCGAGATAAAGATGAAGGTAAGATACAGCTTAGTGTTGGAGAATGTACTCAATTACTTGTATCGGAAAACCGAAGAATCACTGAAATTTCGTTAAATTTTTCCCAAATTCCACTGGTGCTTTCTTGACGGGCACATTCTATATATCTCCGAGACCTCTTGTGTTCCAAGTGGTTCAATTGTGATATGTGTCTGGGGTGCTTTATATTATATGAATTATATATTTCGAATCATAGTAGGTGTCAAACTTGCTATTATATCTCCGCCCATTTTGAGCATCGACAACTTCATTCTTATGATCAAGTTGATCATATTGATCAGATCTCCAACAGTCTTGACTTGATCAGATCTCCAACAGTCTTGACTTGATCAGATCAAGCAACAGTCGGGCACTATAAAGCCTTTAATACCTTCCAAACACTCACAGTAGCGCAGTTGCTACGTGAGGGTTTTGCTGCTTTACAAGGGGCTCTACTTTAGAGTGCCGTAGAAGAACGCCAGATGTTAGGTCCAGAAGGAATGTATTTACTGCTCCGTTTTGGCATTCCGAGAACATATCCTCGAGCGAAATCTCCTTCGTATCCGCCACGTTAAGAACGCTTGAGGAATCTTTGAGGAATCTATTTCTGTGAATCTGGATCTGTCGTTTCCCTGCTACATTACCCTCTGATGCTCATCTGAAGCTGGACGGTAGTGTTTACTTTCAGATTTCCACCACCGATTGGAGGAAGAGTTACAGAGGACTTCGCTTACCGAGTGGAGAGCTCAAGGAATCAATCCTGATAATTTTTCTCAACCCAAATGACATGTTTCTGGAACGACAATGGTTGTGCTTCTCGCTGAGGAAACGTGTCATTTTGTGGGAATTGAGTTGCGTCTTAAATAGTTTTTCCAACTTCTTTTCGGAAATTTCTATTTCTGAAATTTCAAATGTGAGATGCATTTGACATCTCACTCAAAAATATGACATCGTTTCTCGGTGACTCTTGTGTGGCGTGGCTCTTTTTGAGGTGGCAGTGGTGGCTAATGCTTACGTTCGCGAAGACAGAAATTCCGGAAGTTTTTTTTCGTCCTCAACACTAGGCTAAGTCGACGAGATACCCCCTCAAAGTTTGACGGAGGGAGGATGAACATTGTTCAGAAAGTTGGTCTTTATTTCCACGTTAGTTTGGTTTTTTCCATACGATGTCTGTTTGGGAGCTCTCGCAGTTTCTACAGCGAACTCCAACGAATGGTAAGTCGTTCCGTCCATTACGAGGAATCAATGTTTGCCGATTTGCTTCCATACGAAGTTCAAAATTCGACGGTGGCATCTCCTCGATATAGAAGCTAGGGATGAGTGGAGTTGGTCTTTACAACTTTAATTCGCTTTCGGTTTAGGTCTCTAAGAACACAATGTCTGGATCAGATCCTGTGGATCTTTGGTGTCCTTCTTTCCAGGCCATCTCCTTTCCGCTGCTGCTCGCCCCTTGGCCGTGATAGTCCTCAATTCCCCTCTGCCCCGCGCTGGTGTCATGAAGCGACTCTGGCGAGACTCAGGTGAGATTCCAACCGGTCAAGCTCGTGTTTGATGAATTCGCGCACTCTATTTCAACTATCACGCGTTGCTCGCATGCATCTCTTCCAGCTTCGAACGATCCTCAAATATGCCCCCTTCCTCAGGAGTTCGTATTTGCGCCGATGGCGGCTCCAACAGGCTGTTTGATCAGTTTAATACGGACCTCGTACCCGATGTCATTATCGGCGACTTCGACTCAGTAATTCTCAATTAATTTTCACGCGTAATCACGCGCCATCAGGTGCGAAAGGACGTGATAGAGTCATTTCGAACAGCGAAGGTCGGGGAGCCTGTAAAAGTGATAAAATGTGCAGACGAGGCAAGTTGGCGAATCTTGCAATCTTGTTCGATCTTGCATTTTCTCAGTACAATACTGACCTCGATAAATGTCTGCTTTATGCCGCTTACCATTACGACCAACACAAATCTGTTCTCCCAGAAGGTATCACAGGAAGCTCTCCCGTGCGAAGAGTTTTCTTCGTCCTTAGGGGACCCGCTCGTCGCAGTGGCTGGATCTGTGAATTTTGCGGGTCGACTTGATCACACCTGCTCGATCATTAATTCACTCCTAACTGCTACGATGGGGTCATCAAAAATAAATGCCGGGGAGTATACTATGCGATTGCCGAACAAAGTAAAGCGAACGAGACGTTCCGGAAAAATGTCTGTTTTTCAGTTGCGACCGATTTTAGTTGATCCCAACTGTCTTGCTTTGGTAAGTGAAACGGTTGATCGATTTCGGTTGTGAAATTTTCAATTATCACCGACGATGCTAACTCTATTAAGATGCACTTCTCATTAAGTACTCAAAATGGAAGTTCGACGAAATATGTTTTACGCCTGGAAAAGTCGGGAAATTTTATGACCAATTTCACTATTCGGTATAGTAAATTTTGATACGTTCCACTTCTTGCCTCCTGCCCGCAGCATATTCTCACGCAATGGGAAGCTCGTCGCTTCATATGGGCTTCAACTGGTCGTGCCAGTGTATTTTATAGTTCTTTCGAAGAACCATGAACACGAAGAACTTCTTCGTGATGAACGAAAATTTAACTGGGCTGAATCACTAATACGTAACAAACTTTTTGTAAAAGTTTGGCGACTTTTAAAAATACAGCCCCAAAGTCTTTCTTGCCAGGGGATGCATGCCCCTAGAACACGACACTCAAATCGATGTCGCAGCGGGTTCAGGTCCTTCCCGCTGGAGAGCATTCCCTCAATCTCGGCAGAGCCACATCGCCGAGTTCTGATCGTCGCTACTATGCTGGTATCTTACCGGTTGACGGCTCAGTAGAGTCTTGCTCCACGGAAGGGTTCAGGTAGTAGGCATCTGCTGCTGTTGGAGAACAGGGTTAACTACATGAACATTGGAGCACTAGTATGAATATCGGTGATCTCTTTAGAGAGTAAGATATAGTAGAAATATCTTATATGGAACGGTTGATCGATATCTCATCGAGTTGACTCAGTGGAAATACATATAACTTCCAATTTTGGCATCGCAAGCCGCTCTACGATGAGAGATAATTAAAATTCGATAATTTGCCCAACAAATTTGCACACACAGTAGTCCGCCCCATATTATAATTGATAAACACTCCAGCTTGTATTTAGGCTGAAGCGTGAATTTAGGCTCGCTCATTTCCTCCCACGAAAACATTATTTTCACTTAGTCCACCGAGTAAACAGCCAAACGCCACAGCCTGTTCCAGCTTCCCCGACGCTTACAGTATGAACAGCTCCCTACATAAACCTTTAGCCTCCTGGAAATAAATCTACTAGAACATCCCACCAACATACACGCGTTTGTCGCATTGTATGATTCAGTACTACAACATATTATTGTGGTATGACCAAAAAACTACATGGCTGTTTACGAAATAATTCACTCTGCTGGTAGCTTTACCTACGATGTGGAATAGTCCCGCGCGCCACGAAATTGTCAGTGTGAGGTTCATCCCTGAAGGTTGCGACCTTCTAAAGATACGCGTCTTCTCTCAGATGGGATTGTCAAGATTATCGTCTCGAATTTGGTGGGATCATCTCGGCATGCAATCAGATAAATGAGATGACGGAGGTGAGCTGAAGATTCTCGATTTCGAAATACTTGCCAACTCTCCCCCAGCCGAGCACTTGGCTGGGAAAACGTGTAGCTGATACCGAAGGAGGCAAATTGTCACGAATGATAAATCTCCTCGGTAGTGTTCCTGTTTGAAGGGTTCCAGAAGTGAGTTTAGCCATCGGTCGCAACAAGGAGCGAGTTTGCTGTGGATATCTACACAGGGAAATCGCCAATTAGAATGAGGGGATGGCTGTAATTTTTTTGAAAGATATTTCAACAATCGTTGAATCTCGTCCATCCATGCGTTTCTCATGTACTCTCGTTTATCATATGCGCAAAGGAGCGAATTTGCTGGAAATATTTTCTGCGGTGGCTGTGGAATTTTTTACCGAAAAATATCCCAATACACTTGTGACATCTTAGGTCTGTTTTTGTGCATTTTTTTTTGATACCGCTCTTCAGGTTCTCAAAATAATAAACTCGGATCCAGTCCTCTTCACCATGACAGTTGAGAGCGAGCAAGTAACAGAGACGGTGTCATCTCGGACGGGCTTGATAAGCAGCTCCGGTCAGCTGGAGGGGTTTAAGAAGTTTTACTCCACATTTACAGGGCGAGACAAAGTGTGTCTGCCGAGAAATTCAACTGAGTGATTCTCCCAGGGAAACGTGTGGGTTGTGTTGTTAATAAAGATGACAAATAATGCCACGCTCGTTCTTCGGCCGTTGCTGAGTCGCTCATAACAAGCGACAGTGTTGGTGACGCTTCGTCCCAGCACAAACTTTACTATTGCATTGATAATTCATCTCCGGATGGAGATTTCCCGGTAGTTGAATTTCGAGTGAATGTTGTCCCTTGAAACGGCTGGTGTCCTCCTCGTGGCATGTATCACAATGAGTTTCGGAAGGTTACTGTCAGACTATTGTGGGGCAGAACTGCTAGAAGATTCCTCCGAGGTTGATTCCCTGCCTCTTGGTCCAAGCGTGAAGCTGAATATGAACAGTTCGGCTCGCAATGCACTTGACAGTTTTCAATATTGAAGCTCCCTTTACTGGGTATAAGAATGAAAAGGAGCCTTTAGACACGCGAGCATTGGGCGGTGAATTGGCCTATGCCCATTCATGAAACCGAAGGCGTAGGGATCTGAGTAGTCTATTCCTTAAAGGGACTTCTTCCAGGCCATCACACGGTGGCATGGGCAAACGAATGTCGTGAAAGGTATTCGCGGCAATGAGGGACATCCGGGCAATATGCACGGTCAGAATTAACAAAGAGGAAAACGGCTCGCATCTGTGGTGTACATTTATGAAAACCAAGTACATTGCTTGGTGGGCCACCAATGGTCGAGCTGGGCACGAGAATACAACTAGATTGAGGCCCGTTGGGTTTTCTGGCGCGCAGACAGCATTTTAAGATACCTCCTGCGTCAAGGCGAATCCTTGGGACAGATTTCGGGTTCAAGATCCATAAGATTCTCTCGAACTCGCAGACTGAAACTGGCTTCAGTGGATGATGTAGCATTGCTAGCATACGTGTTGTGATAACAAACAGGCGCTGACGTGGCCTGGTGGGGTAAGTGAGCGAAAGCGCAGCTCAGTTGGCGGTCGACGAGAGCCTCCAGAGTCAGACAGGCTTAACCAGGCCGTGGAAGTATTCATTGATCTACGGGTGAATTACCTCGACCCCTCACTGAGGAGATGGGCCCTCGGAGGTCCTATCGTTGCCCATTGCAGCTAGCTTGGTGAGGTGCCATGCCAGCACTTGTAATCTGTTGTTGTTCTAATTATATTCGTTATCTCTTGCTTAACACATAGGATTCTCTCAACACATAGCAGCAGCAAACATGCGTCTTGAGCATTCATCAAACGAGCGTCGATGGTCCATCGACTTTGCTGGTTAAAATCGATAAGGCGATACCATCTGTTTAGAAAACGATACCAAGATCTTTCATGTACTCCTCGTTCCCTTTTGGGTGGAGGAAATCCTTTCCGTAGCTTCGTTGTAGGAGATCCTCGACATCGCCGAAAGTGTTGAAATTTCTTGCGTTAATAGAAATGGGTCTCAACGGCCATATCTGATCTTCGCTCATTCGATAACCATCATAAGGGACGTGCCTGTATAATTTCCCTTCTCGGTGGTACGGCTTGTTGCCGGTGTAGGGCACCATTGGGTAGATGTCGACGTAGCCGCATGACCGTCCCGACCCGCACGGCTTCGGATTATTAATGTCGTACAAGTTCGATGCTAGTGGATGGAAAGGGGCAATGCAAACCCGGATGAGCTCGTCTCGGAAAGTGTAAAACCCCCGGGACCGCAACAAGGACGCAAAGCGTTCGTCCAGGCAATCATCCACGTCGCTCTCTCGAATGTATCTGAACATCACAATCAACCCTCCACAACCGAAACACTACTCACGCCAGGTCGATATCATCAGTATGAGGAATATGCGTTCCGTTTCGCCAGGCGCCGAGGGCTGTGCCGAAAGTGAGCAAGGGCTCACAACCGAGTTCCAGCATTATCCCATTCACTTCGATGAGCAACATATCCAGTATCGCTGCCATACATGGCCGTCCAACAAATGCCGGGTCGGTTTTGAGCAATTCGGTTCTCGAAGCCAAAGTGCATCTTTTGGGGTCCATGACGGGATTGATCGGCAGACAGTCGGTCCACTGCGGCTCGGATTCTTTCGGGAGTGAGCAAATCTCGCTGTCAACCTCCCGAACCTTCAACGCTCGTGGACGGTTATTGGCGATTTCGTAATGAAAAAAGTCCCTCGATGAATAATAAAATTCCCAATCTACTACTTCGTCGAACTCGCATTCGTGAAGTTGATAAGATCCTCGGACTTGACCGTCGACGACGTGTGGCTCTGGTCGCCAATAGAAATATACGTAGGCAGGTGTGAGTAGCGTGAAGAACAGCCAAAGAATTGAGATGCAGGCCATCATCGCGTACGGTCCGTTTATGCTCTTCCAGCGCGAAGCGAGCGGGACAGATTTTGTGTCCATTTTGTGCAACTGTCTCCTAAGGGGAGTTGTGACAAACCAAAGGCATGTCGGGACAGAAATATTCATTAACACGATTGCTCATCGACGCTTGGACGATGACGATGACTTATCCTCCATAAGTTCATCCTCAGCAGCGATCGCTCGGAGGACCTGAAGGACAACAGCCTTCAATTCGAGATTTGTAGAATGCCAAAACGAGCGAATGAAAGTCACGCCCTTCTCGTGGGATCTTGATACAAGAAAGTTAACAAGCTTTTGAAGTTTGACATTTACGGATTTTGCGGAAGGCTGGAAGGTCTTCGTCGGGGTCATAATAACTACGCTAGGTTGATGATCACTAAGCACTCGAAGCTCCGCGGAAATTTCAATTTCATCACGACGAAGTATCCACTTTCACACAAAACGACACACTTAAGAATTGAACAGAAAATACATATATCTGTGCACTGCCAATAAAGCACTGATTTTCTCCCATAAAGGAAGGCTTTTTTTGCGACAACCTGAATAATAAATCCCCCTAGGCGGCTATGATAATTGCACACATATGTCTTTCATTATTCCCATGCCTGTGAAAAGTCTAACTATTTCCCCTAGGGCCGCCAAAGTGAGCCGATGAGACCTCGAAATGGCCCTACAGGGTGTTCCGGTTCGTTAGGCAAATCATAGTTTTCCCCACAGTGGAGCGGCTCAGAACGTCGAAAGTTTTACTGTAGTTTCGAATTCGCAAAACGAATTGGAGGATCTTGTATTGAATGAACGGCTCCGTCGATTGGGATATCTTACCGCTCGTTTTGATGATTCTTGAAGCTCTCCGGCCATAATGACTTCGTCTAAAATATACTGACTGAAGAAAAAGAAAATAAATCACACCGTTTGAGGAATAGAGTCCATCACCAAAGAGAATCTTAGCTCGGCAGATAATGCACGCGTGACTTCAGTCGCGATACTAATATACTTCACTGATTCCAGGAAAATATCACGAAGCAAAAGGGAAGATCCACAGTACTAATTTTTCATAACAACTCCATATTTTCCCGTGCCCGAGACTTAGGTCAAGAAGTCTCAGAGCGGAGACTACATAGAGATGAGTTACCGAATCGTAACTCATCCTCTCCTACAACACTGCTCAGCTTCGGGCAGCATGGACCCTTCATGCTCTTGTTGAAGGCCTTTTGATTGAATCCCGGGAGAATAATTTAACCGCACGCTAAGTCTGGTGGAATTAACTTCTCCGCTCGAGCTTCCATCATTTATCCATCCTAACTTACGCTTTGTGGAAATTAAATATTATATCCAGTTCACAGACATTTCCAAAATATCTATCGAGCAGCTCGACATATAAGTGAATGGTCTCGAGCGCAATAAGCTCATTATCATCTCGATCGATTGAACAGACGAAATAAAGCGAAGCGTATCTGAAAAAATCACGGAAATTCACCAGAATTTTTTCCAAAAAAATCATCGTCGATTTTTTCACCAAAATATCCCAAGTGTAACGTGACAGAATAAGATCTGAAATCAGGTAACTTTGTCTGTTGCAGAGTTCTCCCCTGTCCAGTGGGAACCCCGCTGGTCTGTTCTTCATTGATGTCCAGGAAACTTATTTTCCGAGACTTGCAGTATTACCTCCGCGCAGCGAGAAAATCCAGGAGAATTTCGGGAAGAGTTTCGTTGCCTTGGCAATGCATATTCTCATTTATATTTGTATATTTCCGCAGTGGTTACTCCAGTACCCCCAACTGTACTGGTCTATTGCCGAATAACTCAATCCCACAGAAAATTTCTCCAAAGGGTTTTTCCTCACAAAAAACAGCACATGAACTCACGATACAATAAGAATTGATTTTTGGTTTGATCTGGCAGCCGGCTAAGAAGATATGTCTACAGCACGATAGCTCTCGGCTGCGCGTGAAAGGCTGGTGTTGAAAATTACAGACCAGATACCTCGGAAAGATTCATCTTCTCCAACTATACATGTTCCCAGTTGTGTGCCCAGCTTTACTACCTCCTATAGACAATCTTCTGTTCCCTCCACTCTAAGATGTTGCACAATTTCTGTCCCCTTTTTAATACCAAATTTGACACCTGATAAATGATGAAATATCAATCAACCCGTTGGCCAGACACAATTTTCCCGGAAAAATCCGTCGATCAATTCCTTTAGTTCTTCCCTTCCAAAACAATGTATAAATATAATCAACGTGAAGGGGGACCATATAGCGTCCTGCACATTTTAATGAAGTTACTTTATTCACGCGCCAGGAAATTACATCTCGCTGGACCTTGAACCATAACTGGAGATTTATTCGATTTATTGACAATCTGCACGCATGCGCAAATGAAGAATGACTGACCTCTTTCGCATCTCTTTGTTGATCCTGAACAGTCGTCGGAACATACCATTTCATCAACCTGAAAAATATCTTGAAATTTACCAGAAATTTTCGGAAAATTTCCCATTTTTTCCCGAGTCACAAATAATAATGCACCATTCGTCGTTAAAATGTAGATATTTCTGTAGAAAATAGTCGATGGAGACTGTAGATAGTCTGCGGAGTATTTTTCGATTCCGACTCAACTTAGCCTAAATTAGTCAATCCATCGACAGACTCAACATCACAGCAAAAGTTAAGAAAAACAACTACGGCACACAGGACAAGCTTTCGAAAGAGCTCATATTGGCGTTTGTCTACAAACGAATCTCCACACTATTGGAGTGCAAAATATAACGGAAAACCTCTTTCGGAGATCGACCATGACAAAAAGAAGTAAATCCTGGCAATTTAGCTCTCCCGATAGCATCGGACACACCCATCGCAGAATCCTCAAGAGTACTGAGATTTTCAGTTTTTTAGGAAACTTCCCGTTTTTGTTTTTGGGAATTCTTATTGGTTTCCAGTTTTTTTTCGGAAAATCCGCAGTTTTCCCGAATTTTTCCGTAAATTTTCGTCCACTTCCCCGCCACTACCTGATCTTCCCTTGTCTGCTCACCAATAGGATAAGATGAATCATCGGACGATAAAAACTGAATAAATCAATGCATTAGTCTATATAGCTTGCTAGTAGTTTTTGACGGAAAAAATCATCCGAAGTTGTTCAGGTTATGTCAAGCTAATTGTTACACGTAGGATAGAAATGAAAATATTGAAATAATCATCTTTCGAAGATCATTAATTTAGTTACCATTACCATTTCGATTATTCGGTTCATTTACCAATTCGTTATTATTCGATCCACAACGATGATGATGTTTGATGGAATTGTTGTTGATCTTGAACAATTGGGCAAAGAAGAATTTATAATCATTATTGTGTGTTGATGGAAATCATTCCATATAATTTTACGGCTCTATTAATAGATTCATTTTGCATTATAATACAGTCCAAAGAACCTCAGAGATGCGGGCAACAAAGAACAAATCAGCGAAAACGTCATAAAAAATATTAATATCAAGCTTATCTCACGCCAACGAAAGGATAATATCCAAGAATAGTATCTTTTCTGTCAAAAATATTGTGAGTTAGCTTCAAGAATATTGCACTAATAAACGGGCACTTGATAAAGTTACGATGGTCGAATTTTTTTCGAATTCAAATTAGCAAGATTGTGGCGACACGCATTGAGAGAAGCGCTCGCCCAAAAATGAGAGACACATTCGATTAATTTTATTAGTTTATACTTGTCCAGATAAATGATTAAATGGATATTATTATTGTCGTATTTGGGGGAGATGGTTGAAGCCGCTATGAACTTACCACCGGAAACTGCTGAGGATTTGGTCACCAAAATGAGAAGCAGAATTTTTGTGGAGACGAAAAATTTGTTTAAGAAAAGTAATGAGTTGTGAAAGGAGCGGTAGGAGTCATTAAATCCATACCGGGATTCAGAATCGATTCCAGCATCGCATTTCAGGTGTAAAAGGCAGTTTGTTAAGGATCGATTCTGGATTTCAAAATCGGTTTATTGGACAGCCCCGGAGACTTTTTACCCTCGAGATTCCGCCAGCTCCGCCAGGGTGCTATCAAGGTTAATATGATCGAAAAATGGAGAAGTCTGAGAAATTTACAAGTATCGTATTTCCTAGAACTTATTTCCAATACGGAGTTGAGCCCAGATTTACACGGTTTTGTGGAAGCTCGGGAGATACCAAATTTCTGCCGAAAGTCCGGCCAATCAACTGGAAACCGTCACTCAACATTAGTATAATTGTATTTTTGACTAACTGAAAAATGATCGCCTTTCAGATTTGGAGGAGATATGCAGCAGCCTCTCCGGGCCATCTTGTCATTTTGGCCGGAAGTCTGAGAATCGGGGGAAGTCTCTCGGCCGGGAAACCTTCATCGGCGGGGTTATACCAGACAACTATGTTCCCGATTCACCGGGTAGGTATTGGTTCAGTGCCTGGTGGAGCTGTGCCGAATGTGGTGGGCCGTTTTTAGCATGCAAAAATAGCAAGCAGCATTAAATGATAATAATATTTTTATTGTTAATAAGACTATTGCAACCCTCATGCCTGCGTCATCGGATCTAAAATTCTTTCTAGTGCGCAATAATACAGGGAAGATTGTGACGGCTTTGCTGGATGTGGCGTTGAGGAATCGCTGCAGGTTGGTGGGGGTGCTCATCTCAACGCTCCCTCGCTGAATCCTTCCAACTGCTCACAATCAACCTATCACGGGGCACGACATCGTGACTCATTTTATCAGGCTTTGATGCCCTCGCGGCTGCTATGCCGTTCGATGTGTGGAAGTTCGATCCATCGGACCTGCCTGAGTTATTGCTACCTCCTCCTCCGGAGACCGAGAGCGAGGGGAAGATGCTGGACTTGAAGGAGCAGGCAGTTGGGAGAAGGGTAGTATATATGGGGGAGAAACTGAAGACGTGGTGCTTCGGGAGGGCTGATATTCTGCCGACATGTGCGATGTTCAAAAACTCTTGAATGTCTTACTAGCACTTTGTTTGGGCCGTCCTGTACAAGTCTTACTTTCACGGCTGAATGCCTTTGTTGGTATGCGGTGGGCATCTCCTCATCGTCGTAGATATGAGACTCCAAAGTTCATACAAATACAACTACGTCCGCCGCGGTGGAAGTGATGGGGAAAATATGGGTTTATTTTCGCGCGTTGTTATACTTATTATGCACTCGCCATGTATCTCCAGATTTGTTATTGTTGCTGACGGTTTAGGATCTTAAGAAAGTGGTCAACTTTTTTCCGAAGGGACCATCTGTGATTTGGAAATTTTCCGAGGAAAGATATTTGACGTTGCATGCATGCAGGTACCTTCAGGATTCTCGCAGGGCCTGCCGGACGGGGTAGTGGCATCCTGGCAGGGACGGTGGCTGGTGGATGATAGATATAGGGCTGAGAAGGGTAGTACTGGGCAAGTGGGAAATAGGTTAGTAGTGATACGGAGGAGGAGATATAATAGAAAGGAGTTTGATAGGAAATATGTTACTAGTGATACGAAGGAGTAGGAGATATAATAGAAAGGAGTTTGATAGGAAATATGTTACTAGTGATACGAAGGAGTAGGAGATATAATCGGAAGGAAGCTCGACATCAAATTTGTGCATTTCGGCTGCTGCTGTTTTCTCAGGCACATCATTGCCGACGTATATTCGTTTTTCTAAACCGGTTCTGCCCCGCAACATTTGGATCGAACTAGACACCACTGCTGATAGGACAGTGAACGTGATGGGCAAACAGACTAAGGAGAAAATAAAGGGAAAACAAAGTCAACAAGCTGCGATTGTAATTAGTATCTTTTATGGAGGAGTCGATGACTAGGAGATTTAGGTGCTACTCCGAAGAGGGACGGAGACGGTTTGGTCCAGTCGGATGTTAATGGGTTCTACTACTGTGGATGTGAGCAGCGGGTTGTGGATTCTCTACTCGGGAATTGGGGGTCTGGCTCTAAATGGTGTAGATCATGATGCTAGTAATGATGATGATCTATCTTGGCTTTATCCAGTCTATCATATGCATTTGACTTTATGTAAGTGATGAAAGAGAAAAGACAACTCTAAGAACTAACTCTAAAAAACTCTCGCGGGAATTCGGAGATTGGAAAATGCTACAGTTACTTTGCTTGCAATTACTAGCTTACTGTCCATCGCAAGCTTCACTTGCTGTGCCTGCTCTTCATCTGCCGCTTCGTGTTGGGAGCTTGGCGATTGTCATAAACATTAGATTCCTTCTGGTTTAGAACTTGTAGGAAGTGCTGAACCTGTAAAGTTGGTATCTAGAATTAATTTCTCCTGCTGGCTGAGACGATGATATTGGCGAATCGGTCTCAGGTGCTCTCCCATGGTTTTTACGGGCATGCTCCGCTGAGTCCGATCGACGAGATTGTTGTTCTGTCTCGAGGAGCGGGAGTTAGAGTTGTGGCGATCGAATTGGATCAGCCAGGTAACTTTGGCGTGTTAGGGGTTAAATGGTTAGAAGACTCAATGGCGATTTCGAGAAATGTGATGTGCTGATTCCTTTTCATTATTGGATCATTGTGCTTGGAAATATTTGTACTAAAACTTTGGGGAAGTTGTATAAAATCGTTGCTGAGCCGCTTGTGGACCACAAGTAGTTCTGGTTACCCTTCTGAATGCTTTTTTCATCCTTCCCACGTCAAGTTCTGGTAGAGAGGATCTCGGCACAGAATTGGGAAACTTGAACAACTATCTCAGCTATCTACTCTCTGCTCTCTTTCCAGGTCAGGTTATGGTACCGTTGATGTTGCTAACAAAGATGCCTGTCCCCAACGGTGGTGTTATTCTCAAGCATGTCATGGTCGATTCGGGGCTATTGAGAAAGCACCAGCTTACCAGTGTAGGATTGAGAATTTTATTTCATTTTGCGGGTTTTTCGGTAATTTTTCCCGCTTTCTGCAATTTCCTTAAAGTATCGAAGTTATGGTGCCAAGTTGATATTAATTTCCGAAATTCCGAGGAATTAAGTGCAGGCAACGCGTGTTGGTGCCCGGGTTAAATTTGGAGCTCCCACTGAGCTTGTCTGTCGAAAGTTGATGTCATCTTAGTAGTAGTATCATTCGTTTTTTCATTATAACTTTTTAAATCTCCAAGAATATCTAGTTTTCAGCTCCAAGATGCTATCACGGATGGCTACGAGCTCGATTTTGGAAACAAGACTGATGGACCGCTGACGATTGCTGAGACAGTTCTGGGTGAGTTGTTAACAGTCCCTTAGGACCACTGTCTAAGAGATTAGCTGGACTTTATAATGGTGACAGAGAGCACCAGGCCCGCTGGCAGTTCGATTCCAGCGCGCGCTGTTGCGGCGTCAAAGTTACTATAAAGAACTCGTTTTCTTGAAGGGCCTGCTTTGCACTTTATTTCATCATTTCCGGTTTCTGGCTTGCGATGCGTTTTCAGGTGACGAATCCAAATCGATCATCACAACTCATTTATTAAAGCTGGTGGCCGCTAATGATGGTAAGACTTGCAGTCGCATTTGAAAGTAAAAATAATCTATTTTTTTTCGGAAAATGAAATTTAACGGATTTTCAAGATTTTCTTGGTAGAAGAGAGATGATTCCAGAAGGTTCCGTTCAGTAGCACTGGGAGCCTGCAAAGTTCTTACTGGTGTACTGTCGCACTGGACGAACGCAGCGGGTCAAAGCGAAATGACTCAACTGTGATGGACTTTCGGGTCTAGAAGTATGCTTGAGACGTGGTTTCGATGTAGGGGGCTAGCATATTCCTATTGATGGTATCCTCTGCAGAGCAGCTACGGTAATGTTATACGTAACTGTGATTAGGGATGCCTAGTACCGGTGGCTAGATAGCCTCCCTACTGGGGAGTTCCCAGATTAACTTGATTAACAGATTGAGGTTGGAAAAACAATAGGGGGTGCTCATGCCTGCTCGAAGGTTGTAGCGATTGTGCGAAAAATGATCTAAAATGGACTACTACTACTACACGTGTTAGATGTGCCGTTGGAGTTGAGAAGAGAACTCGAAGGGAGGAAGGATGAGGTGGAGGAGCTGGCGAATAGGGTCCTGCGGAGAGTAAGGATTTGGAAATAAGCTTAATGGATGAATACTTCAATGAAAAGTGCCGCCGGGCAGGACAGCTGTCATCGAGCAACGTGAACTACCGATTTGAATTGGTGAATGAGTCGCATGTTTGGGTTGCTGGAATATACATGGCTGGCGGATAAATTGTCCAGTGCCGATCTAAATGAGTTGTCGACCGAATATAAGAGACCGGTAGCCTTTGATCAGAAATTTCGAGCCGGTCGCAAAGGTATTCGCGTCACCTTCGCCCGGGAGAAATACAAATTTTAGAAAACTACTAACTGTATTTTCAGGTCGTCACTGGAGACGATTTGTATGCGAGCTCTGATAAAGTGAGGGAGGAGGAGGGTGTGACAACAGAATCTAATGATGATCCTGATGAGGAAATGAGGGATGTTAAGGTTGAGAAATACGAGAGGAATAAGAAGCTACAAACGGTTGAAGATCTACTGGTGGCGGCGTTGATGCATATGTGAAGTACGTGCCTCTTAGATTGCTTGGGGCACGGGTTTACGGATGCAGTAGATAAGTGTAATTTAGTTTGAAGTGCCATTAAGGCCTTCAGTGACACTTCGCAAACCTGGCAAACCCGCGCCTTGAAGTTAAAGGTTCGGGTGAGGGGGAAATGGCGGTGAGTTGGCGGCGAGATACTGCCTACTTTTGTACAGATGTGTATACCGTCAGCTCCGATGTCATCAATTTCAGATACGGAATCGACCGTTACTGAGGGAGTACCGTTGATCAGGAGCTGGTCCAGAAGCCTTCACAATTTATCATTCCTTCTATCCAAATCGACATTTTTTCTACAACTTAATACTTCCACTTTGCATTGGACTGCTGTGTTGTGTGAAGTGTAACTTACGGTTGATGTGGCCAAATGAAAGACAACGGTTCTCTGTTACGGATTTTTATAAAATAATAATAATTTTCGCTGTAAAAGGAAATTCTGCGGAGCAGTAGCTGCTGAACGAGTCTTGGAGAGTCTTCTTGACGCTGTCTTGACCTAACATAAAGCTTCTGACCGTCCTTTTTAGAATCCGATTGAGTCGGTAGCGCTGACGAATTGGTGTGGCGGTGGGTTTTGTATGATACGCTACGGAGGGAGCTACCTTAAGGTAGGCTTTGCTATGAGAGAGAATACATTAGACGGGACCATGGTAGTTATAATATTTCGTTTAATCGATTATTTTTCGGAGTACTTATCTGGTTGTTGTGTCTGGTAATGTCTGTTCCACTGGGGAAAATAAGCTGGGCAGATCTCACCGCTGAGGATGACGATTCTTTCATTCCTGGCGTCACCGAGGAGACATATGCTCAGCCGGCAGACAACATTTCTAGATTAGCTTCGCGAGTTGGCGAACTGAGGACTATCGCTGAGGATGATCCTGGAAGTAGCCGACCGCCCGGGTTTGGATTTCTGCTGGAGGGACGCGCGCTGGCGTTGCCGGAAGACTCCAAGACTATGCAGTCCGTCGTAGCTCTTCCTCCCGATTCTCGCGAAGTTGGACAGGAGACCAGAAAGCGGGGCCTGGAATGTTCGGAGGAAGGGGAGACTAAGTTGAGAAGGCTTGCTGTGGGACCGACAACATTTCCTGTGCCTGGCGCGGATCCGATATTCCCTGGTGTTCTTAAGAAGACGGAGGTTAAAGAGAAGGCCCCGGAGGAGGATGTAGAGGCAACCCCGATGTCGCCAAGCCCGGCTGAAAAAGTCACGAGGAATGGCATTGCCGGGCTGATGAAAAATCGAGAGTCTTTGTCGAGCTCGAGCGAGAATGGAGATGTGAATTGTTGGACTCGCCGGCAGCAACTGAGGGAGAGGCAGGTTGCTATTGGTAAAAGCACGCATGAATACCAGAAATATCAAGCCGAAGTTCCAGCGGATGACAGGAAAGTCGGAGTGCATCCTGTGACGCCGGACCCGACCAAGAAGGTGAGCAAGAGGACTTTTGATGCGGAGATGAGGACCTGGCGGAAGGCCCTGCACGAGTTGTATCAAAAGCCGGGCGGGGAGGAGTGTAAAAATGTAGACGATGATTGATAGTGCATCCGTTAGTATTATGGTTAATGTAGCAGATATTAATAGAGTAGATCATCTGCTCAAGGTTGAAGGGCATTAGGTGTAGTATTTGCATGCCACAAGTTTTATTTTCAGCCTCCTCAGAGTTGCGTTGTGGAAAGTGATGGGCGACTCGGTCGCGGCGTCTGAACAGAGAGGTATCGGCGGTTAATGTGGAGCTACGTTACTGCTGGTATTGGATATTATGGTCGACTAGAGACGATCATTCTAAGCTAGCCTTATATAGGATCTATGACGCACGTAACGGCGAGTGCAACATGTATTCTTTCTGGGCACATCTGATGTTCGTTTGTAACTTTCTGACCGCTAACTCTGGGGTGCATATTAGGAATTTTGGGCGCTATATTAGACTTCATAAAGTCGCAGTAAAAGCTACTCCAACATGTGCAAGTTACGATATGACCTAGAAATTACTCAAGTTGCACAGGGTCCTGCAGAAAAGGACCTTTCGGTTGCGTGGAGAATCTCAAGTAAGCTACAGTAGCTAAAGGAACGCTTCCTTCATTGCTCCATGAATCACTTTGAATTGGTCTGCCAGACTGCTGAGCTACATAGAGAGGAATGCGCTATGGGATTTGGATTGTCATTGGGCCATGAGGAGCCGCATAAGGACTATGTAGCATTATTAATTATTTGTCCAGCCTAGACAAATGATAGGATAATGAGACGAATCGTCGCCGACGATGTCAATGTTGTTAATGATGACATTATTAGACAGTCTAGAGCCTAGACTCTAGGCAAGACTTACTTAGCATTGCCAAGTAAAGCCCCTCTCAAGTGCACGGATCCCTACAGCCTTTTTATGGGACTTCTTGCGTGAAGTTCCAATCGGAGGGCCCGACCTTCGCAGCACCATGTGAACTTGCCCGGCTTCCATCCCTCGAGTGGCTCAAGTCGGGTCCCTGTTCCATCTTCTTGGAAATTATCTTTACTTGCTGGTCGCTGGAAATGAACGCGAAAGCTCGGCCGGGCCGAGTCGGCCCTAATCCCCCTGGCACGGTGCCAGTGGAACCCCAACGAGATCGAAAATGTCTCAGTGAAATGCTGAAATACGGTTGGATCCGATTCAGTTGGAGTAAGTCCAATGGACTACAGGTAGACGCCCATACTGCAATTCTACCAAAGCTTTCTTTCCGTTACCTTACAACTCGGCCAGTACGGAGGCTTTCCGTCGGAGAGTGTGGCAGGGATTCGACTATTACTGGGACGAGGTCGAATTCAGATAGCTTCCTGCCGAGCTTCGTCCTCGAAGGCGAAACTCTGAGGGTAGATCCCTTGTTTGCAGGCCATTTCTACGGCCATAGATCACTCTCAGTGGTACTATATTAGAACTCTTTATTGTGAAAATGTACAATCCAGTTTCTTGAAGACTCGAATGCTCAGTCAAACGCAACACAACGTACTCAAGCTTAGAGAGGAACTTACCGTCGATGACTCCCTCTTTTTCCGAGGCTAACCTGGATTCCAGATCCTGGGCCGGCTAGACAGCCTTAAGCTTGGTTATAGTATCCTGATCTCAGCCCGGATCAGGAGGAAGCAGAAGCGTTACTGTGCATGCTAGAGCATGGCTACTCAGCCCATCATTGCCGATCGTTCGTCGATGGCTCATCATGGCCCATCATCATCTATGGCTCTGGTGCCTGATTGTATAACCCTGCCCGGGTTACCCAGATGATACTCGGCGGGTGTTGCCATAGATCACCCTCAGAGCCAATGAGTCAGTGGTGATGTATATGAGAACTTTGGTTGTAAAGACGTACAATCTAGTTCCGTGAAGACTTGAAAGGTCAGTCGAACGCAATACAACTTGCTCAAGCTGGAATGTCTATACGGCAAAGATGAACTGATGCTACTGATACCAAGATGTACTTCACAGCAACTGTAAATGACCTCAGTTGCCGTAATAGTATAGCTTTAAAAGTGAAGACAAAGATCACCCAGGCTACAAACGGACCTTACTAAGGCCGTCATAGAGATGAACTGATTGAAATAGTAGTGTAACAATGCTGAGTTGACCACCTCAAAACCCTATATCTACTAGATATTATCTAGTAGAGGGCACACGTTTGTACACAGGCTCAGGTGCAGTACACAGGTTTTTCTGTATCTTAGGATGTGGGCAATGATTCCCAACGACTTGTCACACACATGAAAAGGACATTGTGGTTTGTTGACGGAAGAAAGATATCATATAATAATAAGTTATACTGATATTTTTTCAGAAATGTAAGTATAAGGAAAATGAGAAGTGAATACGGGGGTCTTCAAGAACATCTCTGCCTTCCCAAGTAGACTCCACTTATGAAGGTCATTCTTCACAGTGCGAAGGCTTAACTCAACTGATGCACCGGCACTTGCTGTGAACGGAATACCCGGAACACGTTGTTCATAGGAGGCCGACATGTTGAAGCCGAGATTGAATGATTTGCCGGCGAAAACGTCGCTTGACTGAACCGGAATACTCTCCATGTCCATAACCAGATAACCATATGCATAAAACTTGAAGTGGACATTGGATACAAATGAGCTGCGCATGATGCCTAACTGACCAGGGTGATGAAGCTCCTCGACATGGGTGGCAAGGAAGATTGAAATCGCAGCTGAACTCTTATTGCCATAAGAGAGCAGTTCAGCGTGACCCCCAGCCTCCACGTCGAGCTTCTGCACCTCCTCATCTTCATAGAGAGCTTTGAGACCAATGGCTGTACTCTCGTTCGGGTTGAAAATGTCAAAGAAGTCGACCGCAGCGTCGACTTTTGTTGTTTTAGTTGTGTCGTCTGTTGATTTGTTTTGTTCTTGAAGTGAGCCGTGGAAGCAAAAAGGATAACTTTCATTCCGGCTGGTTGGGGTACAATTAGCCGGGAAGGAGAAAGTGCCATTGGACGACTCGGAAGCTTGCTGGACACCTTTGTCAAAAGAGGCAACTCGTTTCTCATTCATTTCCTTGTTATCAGCCTCGGCCTTCTTCAGGGTTTCGATCAGATCCGCTAGTGTATCGTCATCATCATCGAACTTGAACGAAGAGCTTGGATTGGGATGATTCTGGATGATGGCAACCGAGCTCGTTAAGCAGAAAATGATGAGCGTGATTACCGTCATGATTAGGGGGGGACTTTACAATAAACGAAAGCCTGCAAGTAAATGTGGAAGCGTGCACCTGGGGGAAGACGCAGAGCCCCGAGGTGGTGCTAGACGCGAAATCCTATTAAGGATCTCTTATTGAGCAATATTCCGAATTACAACTCAGAGGTCCGCCCGCTAAGAGTCGTGACCGTGAGGATTTTTCGTACGCAATGCGTTCTATGCATCCTCATGTCCCGCTTCTGAGTCACTTTAATCCTTGAGGATTGGCCACACAGCACGTGCAAGTGGATGATCACTAATCAAGAATGCCACGGGACGCAAAGTGTACATGATAAGGCACGAATCCACTGGAAGACGGGTACAGAAGAGATAGAATTGTGCGCTTAAAGCCACTGTTTGAGTTAGACATCGAATGGCGGTCTCGCTGGCGGCGACGTAGAAATTATCGATTCCAACATTGCGAGTAGATGTAGACGGGCCCCTCTGACGAGCAGTACATCTGCCTGTGTTACACATCATGTGTATCAGCCATATAATGAAGTTTATTCCATGAATTGTGCCTGATAATATCAGGCACAGTTGGTGTACTGATAATATCATCCGGCACTAGCGAGATCTGCGCGACGCGCCATATCGGGCTCTGTGCGACACGCTTGCACATATCAGAGTTGTGATAGACAATCTGAGGTTCGCTGACTAATGCCCTTGCTCCGTAGCCATATTGGCTCAAGGTCTTGGTGTACTTGTGGTTGACCTGTATTAGATATCGCTCTAGCGTATGGCGGGTCGCGTTATCTCCAGTGGCAGCCCAGAGGCTGGTACCGACAACAGATCCCTCAATGTCCTCAGCTACCGGTATTACTGGTAGTTACGTGTGTATTGCCGTGTGTGGACCCAAGGGCCCGGAGCCTCCCGCAGTAAGGGTTGTGAAGCTTTCGAATACATTAACTCTGGAAGACAGGATCATTTCTCAGTGAGAAATTCTCACTGAGGAATCCTCAGTTTCCTGTGATGTCGATGTTGAGTGGTATTCGAGACTGCATCAACGTGTGAATCTGTAGCCCTTTTTCCAGCATCTTGGCTAAGCTCCCCCCATCACTGGGTCCCTTATTGATAGCACACTCTCCTCAATGCACTCGGGAACCGAGAATCTTGGCGGTATCCTGCAGCTCCAGACTCCCGATAGTATCGTGGCGATACGTCCAAACTTAGTTTGACAAACTACGATTATCAATGTTCATCCAAATTTTCATCACTAGCATGCTTCTGAAAGCTGGCAACAAGCAACACTGATATCCAATATCGGCGAGTTGGCGACGCACAATGAAGGCCCGTAGTCCGGGCCCTCGGAGGGCCACCCTCTTCTCACCACCCACTCCCCATAAATTTTGTGCTTCAGTAAACTAGTGCGCAGCACTAGACTCATTTGTACTCAAAAGTGGAAGTACTGATGAACTTATGCTATTCGCATAACCGCGAATATAACAATTTACAAAGATTGCATACTATAAATCACAGTCTTGGGCTGACATTGTCGACCACGGCCCGACCTGGTTTGCAATCCCCTTGCGACCTGACTGCTTAGCGCAACACCGCGGAATATACGATAAAGAAGATGATGATCATATCATTATGTCTGACTGGGTCAGCTGTACACTACTACAACCAGTTAACCTTCGCCGCAGAAAACTGAATAGAAAGGTCCATCAGCCTCAGGCTCGAAGTCAGTCAAAAGTCGTTAAACTACACTTGGATTCAGAATATATCAGATAAGCTGAGTACTTTCTGTGCTACATGGCGAGTTTATATACCAAATACACCGTGATACAGCGGCTGTATTCAGTAAACCATTAGCAGCTCACATGAGCCCAAATGTAGTGAGCAAAACTTTTGCTGCAGAATCAAAAAGATGTCAACTAATAATAGGAAAATGTGAATAGTTATCCACACTGTACATCTAGCAGGGGATCATTCACTATGAGATAATCACCAATGACTAGGGTGATAGCATAGATGCTGATTTTGCTCATACAAGATATCATGTGAAGTTAAACGGAGATAGATTCAGAGAAGTAATCATACGGAAAGCGCACAGTGCCAACAGGACTCCTGACGAAAGCCTCTGCCCTGCCGAGCAGATTCCACTTTCGAACGTCGTTTTTGACACTTCGGAGGCTCAACTCAACCTTTGCACCGACAGAACCGTAGGAAATACCCCTTTCGTAAGAAGCCGACATGTTGAAGCCGAGATTGAACGATTTGCCGGCGAAGACGTCGCTTGCCTGAACCGGAACACTCTCCATATTCATGACCAGATAACCATAAGCGTACACTATGAAGTGAGGCGTGGCTACAAATGAGTTGCGCATGATTCCTAGCTGACCAGGCTCATAAAGCTCCTCGACATGGGTGGCAAGAAAGGTAGATGCCGCAACTGTACTCTTATTGCCAAAAGAGAGCAGCTCAGCAACACCGCCAGCCTCGACGTCGAGCTTCTGCACCTCTTTATCTTCATAGACAGCTGTGAGACCAATGGCTGTACTCTCGTTCGGGTTAAATATGTCAAAGAAGTCGGCAGCAGCGTGGACTTCTGTTTTTTTAGTTGTGTCGTCTGTTGATTTGTTTTGTTCTTGGAGTGAGCCATGAAAACAGTACGCATATCCTTCGATCTGGCTTGTTGGGGTGCACTTAGGCGGGAAGGCGAAAGTGCCATTGGACGACACTGAGGCTTGCTGGACACCTTTGTGGAAGAAAGCAACTCGTTTCTTATTCATTTCCTTGTTATCAGCCTCGGCCTTCTTCAGGGTTTCAATCAGATCCGACAATGTATCATCATCGAACTTGGACAAAGAGCTCGTACTGGGACCATTCTGGAAGTTGGCAACCGAGCTCGTTAAGCAGAAAATGGCTGAGATTACCGTCATGATTAGGGGGAAGCTTTTAGGTAAGAGAAAGCCTGCCAGTAAACAGTGTTTACTAAACACAATATTATGCTCCCGAAAACGAATCTTACCTGTAAAATTACAGAGCTAAATCGCGGTATTTCTCCCATTAGATGATATTCTACAATTCAGGAACTGAATAGTAAGCTGCAGTATGCCGCCCGCTTAAGCTGTGACCGTCTCGATAATTTTTACGCACGCCCGTGTCCCGCATCGTAAGAACTTCTGCTGTCGAGGTTCGGCTTTTTAGACAAGTTAACCATCAGTCGTAAATAGGAGCACAGAGGTTGGAAAGAGTAGACAAGGATGTACGTAGGCACCGCGCGGGACAAACTCGTCTTTTTACACCTACTGCTGAAGAGACAATTCGTCGCGGTCACGTGACAGCGACGCCGGAAATTCCGCCCGGAATTCCACAGTCAAGCGTCGACTTCAGTTACTCTAGAGCCTCGATGATCGAGGCTCGATCTCTCAAGCCTAGAGTCTCGGTTAAGCGAGACTCGCTGTGTTCTGAAGCCCATCGAGCTGGGCCGGTATGCGGATCCTGATCCATGGATCAATCCGATGATCCGGATCACTCAGTGATCTTCTTGTCTGAGACAAATCAATCGTGATCCGAAATGCTTGAG
>JAAPAO010000486.1:0-22470 GCA_013115145.1 Perkinsus chesapeaki
CGAACATTGGGGTATCATCCTTAGGAGGAGCAGAGATAAGGACCTTCTTAGCGCCACCTTGAAGATGAGCAGAGGCCTTCTCACCAGTAGTAAAGACACCAGTGGACTCACAAACGTAATCGGCACCGGCCTTGCCCCATGGGATATCACAGGGGTTCCTCTCGAAGAAGACTTGGATGGTCTCACCGTTAACGATAAGAGCGTTCTCGGCAGCTTCGATGGTACCGTTGAATTGACCATGAACGGAATCGTACTTGAGAAGATACTCCATGTAGGGGATGTTCATGAAGGGATCATTAACAGCAACGACCTTCACTTCGGGGTTCTCCATGGCAGCACGGAAAACCAAACGGCCAATACGACCGAAACCATTGATACCGAGTTGACACACCATTTTGTTATATAAAGCAAACTGATTAATGTTTGACTTGTATGAAGCCTGGTCGTGGAAGCTATTGTAAAGTGCGCAGCTAAGCCTGGAGACAAAACTCATTGTGTCGTAATTGTCCCCCGGTAAAAAACGACTGAAATCCGTCGACCATTGTGAGCAGCTATGAGAGCATACACCTCAAAGGCATATAAGGCACTCAAAACTCGAACTTTGCCTGGAAAACAACTAACTGCAGCGGACCTCCTTGTTCCGAATTAGTCCCCAAGACGCAAGCCTCGCGGTAAAGCACAGTAGACTTCATACGTATCTTTCGAAAGTAGGAAAGTAGTTTGGAGCGTGTCAATATCTCGGCAAGTGAATCACTGGCATTAGCCTATTCCCCCGTGCAACTTAGCCGCATCACAATTAACATAGATTAACAGTGCTGATTAACAAAGGGTGGAAGGTGGAGCTACAAGGAGGTATTAAGATCTCAGAAAGCCCAGTACACTAAGAACAATGGAAGCTACTGAAGTCTACATGTAGTAACTCAATACCAAGACTTGGGTGAAAACTCAACAAGCTGTAGCCCGGGACCGGAGCACCGATGCAAGAGTGAGAGAAGGAAGTTAGGAAGGTTATATCTTTAGGAGGCATACATGGTACCGGTGGAGACCAGCATGCCATCCTCCCATCGATACTCTCGCCAATCACGATAAAGCTTGCCACTCATCGAAGGGTCATACTCCACCTGCGCAGCCAGCCAGGAGGCAACCAGTGCACCGACCTGCGCACTGCGCGGTCCTCGGCGCCTGAAAAACGATAACGACAAAACATGCACAGGTTTTATTACCCAGTTATATCGGTCTGACAGAAACCAGGACAGCATCCGGTAACTACAATGCTCCTCGGGTCAGCCATCGCCTCTCTCGCCAGAGCCTTCGTCCAGGCCGTTAGGAATAGCTTGGAGACGCCATAAGTGTAATATTTGGTCATGCATTCGATGCCTTCGGCGCCCAAGTCAGGATTGATGAACCCAGCATCGACGACCCTGTCATCTCTCACTGCTTGCAGGAAGTCCTCGGCTAAGTTGTTGAGAGTGGCCACTGTGACTGAGGGATCCGCCAACTTCTTTTGAATTGAGGGTGACACCTAAAAATACGCGTAGATAGTACCCGAATGTATACACTTGCGAGAGTCAGTATGAATATATAATATGATTCAGATTATCTGAAGGAAGACTACTAGCCTGAAAATGTCCGACACTTGCAACGAACAGCTATCGGGTGCATACACCTATACAGTAACACGAATCGACTTGACTGTTTTAGCATGCCAACGAAGCTGCAGACATTCACAATACGACCGTTCACAGTGAGCAATGGCATCAGAGCTTCAGTGACTCTCTGGGCACCAAAATAGTTCACTTCCATAGTCTTCCTAGCCTACACGTGAAAGCGCTACCCACGGGTTGCTAATATTCTCGCTACCTCATCGTAACCCGCTTTCTCTCCTTTATACGAGTAACCAGCGTTGTTAATAACAACATCGACGCTTGGCGACAACCTCATTATCTACAACAGATAGGCACTCTCGATCGACAAGATCCAACACAGTCACCTTGTCCCGAGCTTCGGTCACCGACGCTTCTCTTGTAACGTCCAACAATACAGCACCGAAAGGGTGCAGTTCACCTAAGAGACATGAGAACTGGAGGGGCTTCGTAATCCAGTCACCTGCTGCTTTGTCAAGGCGAGCTTGGTCTCTAGCGGTCATAATGACTTTGGCTCCATCAGCTATCAACTTCTTACTGATCTCGTATCCTATGCCTTTATTGGCACCGGTAACAACTACTACTGGACTACTGGAAAATGCTGACCCCATATAGAGGTAATGACTAAACTAAATAATTGGAAAAACCGTCGCAGTGAAGGAATATGTGATACATTTACTTTGGTATAGAGTCCCGCTCACCCGTTTTTTAAGAAACGCTTTCACTCGTGCCACTAGTGCATTGACAATATGTGAAAACCTACACATGCAAAATTTCAAGTGATAGCTCTGAAAATTGAACGCATGAGAGCCGTTGAAAGTTCAACCGTCTTTAGATGGCGGGTACTGTATCATATATCATGAGTCTTAATTGAGTATGAGTATCATACTCATACTGCTTCCGATAATGTAGTGCTCTTGCGTTTCGGAAACCTATTACATCCACGAATATAATAATTGTAGTTACGGAATTAGTAGGGAATAATTATCTGTATATCTCGTCCATATAATATAATATCATATTTAGAGGTTTTATTAAAATCGAACTCGATCAGTTTTTCCTACGAAAAATAAAATAGTGAGTAACGGAATTCGGCATGGTCCAACTCTGGAATATTTAAAGTCATATTCTTCCAAGCGATCAACCGTTTCAGTCGGGGCCTTCAACTCTTTTGCATCCGGGAGGGGAGAATGTGAGATTCTCTATTCCTCCCAGAAGATTAGTCCGGAGTCTCAACGCCACACTTTCAACTTAACGGAAATCGTTGATGTTTACATACTATCAGTAAGATATGCATATGAATATCTTTTGATGGCCGAACAAGCACGCTTCAACCCCTCAAAAGAGGTCTCCGAAGATCGCTGGAAGGTTGAACTGAAAAGCCTAAGAACTTTACCGTTACATTGCACCTACTTGTTGCCTGTTTGCCAGTCCCCTCTAAAGTGGGCCGTTGCTCGATATTTACTCTTGAATGCATTGCCGCGGTCTCTGCTGTGGCTCTCGCCCAGTAACGCTCATTAGCTTCCACCTGAAAAGAATATCGAAATGCTAACGCTGCATTGAGGAATAAAACTACTCATATTTCATGGTTGCGAAGAAAGATTGAAAGTTTCCAAATCTAGGCGGTCAATTTTTCAGCAAGTTCAGAATTCGACATGAAAGTGAAACATGGGCACGTCTTCACGGAAGGAGACTGCGAATAATTATGTGTCTTGTCGGTGCTTCTCGGTGGCCAGCTGGCAGTAGTTAACTGCCCGGCCGCGGCCGGTTGGCTCGCTAATACTAGTACTAGTCGATTGACTGATACTCTGGCCGAAATATGTCTTAGTAGGCTGCACAGGGTTAATTCAGCTCCATGTATGGAAACACTGGAGTGCTTTTATTCGTACTATCGGACTGCACAGTTGAACATAAGGGACAACAAACGGTGATAGAACCGTGGGCCGCAGAAGCTATCTTCACTAACTTATCGTGAAGCTCTTTTTGAAGCAGGTTGCTTGCCGAAGATTCATCTCTCTATTAGAGACTTTAATCTCAGGCTGCTGAAAATCTCGAAACACATTTTGGCGGAAGTCCACTAACTCCTCACATCGCGTGCCCACTCCTCCTCCTCTATCCGTAATAGCCACTTCTTCCTCAAATGAAGCACCAAGCTACCTCCTGTCGAAACCACCCAAACCCACCATTGATAGCCCACTGCAGAGGCTACAAGATACCCTCCGATAATAGGAGGATATATCTGACAATGACAATGAGCACCAAGTCTGTGGGCCAGCGCGAAACCGGCCCACTTCGACAATGTGAGCGGCTCACAGTTTTGTAGAAGGAAACTCTCTACACTCTTAATCTATAGCATTTACCAAGAATAATACATTCAGATATGTTTGACAAAATAAAAATACAGGGTGTTCCAATTTGTTATGCAAATCAGTAAAAGAGCAGCTTCACCGCGAATACTCAGCGTTTCGGTTTGAAACTTTCGCAGATTATACATTAACAATATTATGACAGCATACGGGTCATTATAAGGGTCATTGATGAAACTTCTGACTGTTCGAGGGTCTCTGCCCAGTTTTGTCGAGATTTGCAGCGCTGTTTCACCGCTGGCTAGGCACTTGATGATTGTTGATCGTTCCGATTCGGTAAGGAAGGTTCCACGGGCCCTGTTAACACGATTACAACTGTATTGCATAACGAATTGGAACGGCGCGCTGGACCCAAAAAATTTCGCTCGCCTCATTTCATGTGTAACGGTCGATCGATTTCGTGATTTCATTGTATGCTGTCATAATATTGTTAATGTATAATCTGCGAAAGTTTCAAACCGAAACGCTGAGTATTCGTGGTGAAATTGCTCTTTTACTGATTTGCATAACAAATTGGAACACCCTGTAGATTGAGAATCTTCAGAAAGTAGTTACGATGACGCAACGAGTCACATGTTGAAAATATTATAGGAGTAATAAATATGTAATAAGCTAGTAATGAGCTTATTATTGTGGAGATGTAATCAAAGACTATCGCGACTAACTTGTCCACAACAAACAATTCTTGCTTCAATATCAACATATATTCAATTTGAGAATTTTCTGTGAAAACTTGATAGCAAATTAAAGCTTCCTTACCATTTGCCAATTATTAAATAACCACGGTATCGTTAAAGTGGCAATCATAGTTGCACCGGCGACAATACCAACCCCCAGATGGAAATAGATGTATTGCTCAGAGACAGAGGTCCAGATAACGTACACTAGCAAACCTAAAAAATCAACAAAAAACATTTTGTACTCCGATTTATTCGTGACAAAAAATTTGCAGAAATGTACATGTTATCGTTATGTTTGGAGTAACGTTATAAACTATATTAATAATATAATATCAACACGGTGTTAATAACACCATGAGCTATAATGTCATAAGTGTTATTAGAATACAAACACGATGCATTCATTATGTTATATAGTATACTACGTACAGTACGCGCAATCTAAAGACCCAATTTCGTATGGATGGCTCAACTTATTAACTACTGCCGCTCATATCAGCCTGCTATCTTGTATAGGAACTCTCCTAACATGGATATATTATTGAAATATCCGACAGACTTAATTTTCGAAGAAAACTTTTTTGGCACTTTCATGATATAAACTCTACTACGTATAGGCATCCTCGAGGAGCATGAAATGGGAGCGAGGATAACTTTATATATTTCACAGGAATGCGTGGCCGCGGAAGGCAGCAAAGAGCTCACTTGAATTGAAGAGAAAAACCCTTATACACAAAGCCTTGCTAAATACGATCCGCTGTCTCGCAGGAAACGGAGCTACCTGATGCACATGCGGAGGAGGCCATCACCGGAACTATTGGTAAGAACACCGTCAATGTACCTGGGGAGGCAGAAAATGCACACAACACCCGCCATCTAAAGACGGTCAAACTTTCAACGGGTCTCATGCGTTCAATTTTCAGAGCTTTCAACCGAAATTTTGCATGCAGACAACTGGAAGTAACCAGATTGAAGATTAGGACGATACGATGGAGTTAGTTCTGGGCTAAAAACATGGCAGTTCCTAAAACCCTTGGCTGTGATAACCCGTGTACAGTGTATATCGAAAGATGCTTCTCATAGGTCACCAATAATTCAGTAGGAGCCTTCAAAGGGTCGCAAGATATTGTATAACTTACGACGAACTGTTTAATACAAACATAGCGATATGATAAAATAGAGATGAATAATATACTGAAAACATATATGTTTAACATAAAAGCTGCACGTATTGTATACAAGGGCTACCAACTTATGATAAAGGATAATTGCCTCATAGTTCTAGTTACAGCGCCGATTGCACTCAATCAACCTCCCAAGAATCTTTCAGATGGTTATCTTTTACCAGTGATAACGGCTATCAGTACCACAATCTGCATAGGTAAAAATGGTGATGCTGCGAGAATGACCGATGCCACTGATAAAGTGATACATACTATGATATAAGTGAAGCAGCTTGGACCATGTATTCGTATAGGATATATTAACACTATTAATGGTGTTGTAAAACTTAACCACCAAGAGTCAAAGGTCGGGGGGAAACTGGGCATTGCCATTAATCAGATCCAAACAAACTACCAGCCGAGCTCGCGTACATCTCCGAAATATCAAAAAGCATTGCTACGAGTAGGTTACATGATCTCTCATATAAGAGAGTTAAAGACGAAGGAAATAGTCGACATCGTACAGAGTCCACCACAAAGACTCCGTTGCCAGCTCGCGTACTGAGGGAATATAACTGTTATTTCAGCGCTGACTTCCCACTGGAAAGTCGGTGGGAGGTCGGTGGGAAGTCGGTGGGAAGTTCCCAGCGCTTCATTGCCGGCTAATAGCTGCATATTCAACACGATGTGTTGAATAACATAGACAAATTGTCCATGGTGTGTCCACAGGACAATGTGAAGTGATGTTTAACTCATCATGCAATCATTCAGAAACACACACTAATTCATGTTCGTCTGGTCAAGTAACAACTCCATGAATCTAGCGCGCTTAGAGCGGTCCTTCTCATGGAAGTACCTAATGGATGACTTCTTGAAAAATGTACGTGGCACTCAACCTTCAAACTCCCCACGTTCATTATTGTGGCTAGTATGTGCAACAATACACATGTATTGCGGCACATACACAATATATGTGTATCAATATACATGTATCACATATTCTCTATGTATATGTATCTCGCCACATGTATTTCAAACTACAGAGAGTTCGCAGTAAAAACGTAAAATTGAAGAATACAACGCCGACTTGACTAAGACTGGTCGCCTTCCACTGACAGTATCAATTATACGGGAAAAGACTGTACAATAAAACGATCGATCTAGGATACAAATTTGACCAGTACCAGCAGTATTCGGAGAAGTCGCAGATCTTACATATATTGTCCAGCATCGTATTGCCACTCCTTTGTTCGCCCATCAGGTAACTGCGAAATCATTAATCGCTAAGCGGCTCTGTGGGAGGTACATCTCGCCAGCGACTCAAGTCAGGCTTGGTATTGAACTCCATAAGAACATCTCTTCTCTGTTGATCCGTCAGCCCTAGATCACATCGTGGGGGCCGGGGGAGGGCGCACTTCATCTGAGTCGACATCAGCTAACACACGTTTTAATGACGGACTTCAATATCGATAACCACTAGCAATCGGTAAGCATACCAGCCGCCGTACTTCGGGTGCAGGTTGAGACCGAGTATCTGAAGAAACGATTGCAACGATTTTCATCGCAGTATCATTTTAGCTTCAGCCAGTCCACGTTGCGCCCATGCCACGGTGCGAAATATAGGTGACGTTATTATGAGAGGCGTGGCGGTTCGAAGAGAAGAGCTCCATGGATATTGTTGCATTCTTTAGATCTTCCTCAATGAAAGGAAGCAAAACTTTTTTGTATTGAGGCATGAAGTGTTTCACACCAAGTGTAAATCACCTTATCATAAGCGGAGCCCCATAAATCAGGGTTGCGGACGGCGTGCATGCCTTCTCTGACCTCGGCCTCCCACTCAGCTCGATCTGAGGTGTCATCGAGAGAGGTAGGGGCAACATGCATGTCAAGGCCGGCGACATGACCGATAGATTGGACCTATCGAGGATTCAGTGTCGGACAAAAAAGAGCCAAAAACGATCTCGGTGGGACTCTAACCCACAATCTTTGGTTCCGAAGACCAACGCCTTATCCATTAGGCCACGAGACCATTGAGAAAAAGCCCTCACTATTAATGATGGTCACTAACCTACGTTGAAGAACGGTGGCTTATCCACATTGAACATCATAATAGCAGCTTCATCGCAACCGAGCCCTTCGATCAGGCACCTGCAAAATAGCTCTTAGTATACTCAAACTTGAAAACACAATCCCTATCCTAGCAATCGATATGAGGATTAGTCGAGATTTCCACCCCCGCAAAAGGAACACCGTTGGGGGCAAAATACAGGATGATCGAAGAGAAGCGGCCACCCGTCATAATTTCTCGTATGTTGGTAGCACATAACTGTAGGAGCATCTCTGAACTCCAGAGTCTGAAGTATTCGGCGCCCTTGTTCCAGGTAGCCCAGTAGCTTCAATTTTGAAGCTACCTGCTGCTGCTGGGTCACAACAAAACACAGTAAAGTTGTAGGTATATATGCTACCCATCTTGTTTCCATTTTATGAGCTTACCTATGTAACCTTTTACCGACTTCATCAGTTCCTTCAGCTACAAAGTCGTAGCTCCTGCTTGGTTCACCACGGGACACCAA
This sequence comes from Perkinsus chesapeaki, assembly GCA_013115145.1. Classification (NCBI taxonomy): domain Eukaryota; phylum Perkinsozoa; order Perkinsida; family Perkinsidae; genus Perkinsus; species Perkinsus chesapeaki. The sequence continues at coordinate 8,426 of JAAPAO010000486.1, forward strand.
CTTCTCCCTGTAAGTCTCAAGAACAGCCTCTGAGGGCAATGAAACATTTTGCCACCCACTCACTTCGGTCTACATCAACACGCTGCACTATAACGGCTGAACAGAGAGACCCCATTGGAAAGCGATATAGGATCCATGGCCCAATTCCACGACACTGTAAATCGGCGCGAAAGTCCATACAGTAGTATAGACTTGCGGTATCATTCCCACCCAAACCGAACGCGAACCCACATAAACAATGTAAAATTTTTCCACCTCGTGGGGGTCTCCGGAGACTTATTTCTCACAAATGCTTTCCTGTTGACTCTGTCCAAGAGCAGCAGCAAACGACTAACGACTTCAATATGAATAATATGCCTTGGAAGATTCTTCGCAAACGAAGAGCTCACTTTTGAAAAAATATCTATTTGAGATACAAATCAATCCCAGTCTGTTCTTCCCAGGGACTTCAATCTTCTGCGGCATGTCGGGAGAAACCTCGATGCGAAAATCGTTATACCTATCAGAGCAATACCACTAGTAGGATCGAGCGGCAAACAAGTGTCCAGATTTCTCTGCTTTAGAAAGCATTGACTACATTATGGCACCAGCGCCGCCCATGAAGACAATAAAAGACTTTTATTGCTCTTTTATTCAAATATACTTTTATTAAAAGTATATTTGAGCTGGATAAATATTCTACAGGTCCATCAAATCTCGCGATTAGACAAGAATCCGGCCTTCTTCCGCACACGGATTCTGTTAAGTAGCACAATTTCGTCCACCCTACCAGAAGCCAGTATGATAGTCCGAAGCATTTCAGTTGGGCAACTGCGGAGCATTGACTGGCGAGAGTTGACATGGCATTGTCAAGTGCGACAAATTCCTCAATATATCGCGGGCCAAAAAGTATTTTTCCTGGAAAAATGTCCTGCATGACTGACATAAATACGTTAGAATATTAATGAAGTTCAAAGAGGAAGATGTGATAACCTAACTTGGAGCAATTCCTGGTTCCCTAGGTCGTTCGGGATTATCATCTAACTATTCTCCCAACTCACTGCCCGCCTAATAATGAGCTCCGCCACTGGCAGCATGGCCTCGTCCATGTGTCAAACGAAAACACAAAGTTTTTCACACAAAAGAGTGAATGGTAATGTATGGATACATACAGTATGGATACATACAGTATGGATACATACAGTATGGATACATACAGTATGGATACATACAGTATGGAAGTTATTATACTGTATAAACTAAACCCTAATACGTATTGATAATTTGCCAACGCGTCGCCAGACGAAGTGACTCTCCTCCGTCCCTCACCAATCAATCATAAAAGGTGTTGCCTCCATGCCAAAATCATCTAAAACTTCGTTGCTTATCTTCACTAACTCCTCTACCGCCAAACTACCAACTTTCACAGACATTGACAGTACAATACAACAGAACTAACAGCGAGTTCATTCGTCATTCTTTACACTCATTTCCACAGGCCTATATACCGGTAGTTCTTGCTTCACGATCTATGCGTCGGCATGGTGGTGCAACTGGTCACCGTCTGTGATGCACTGAGCGCGAACATATCGGTCAAAGCATCCGTCGTTTTCTCGTCAATTCAAGTTGTATATGACTTCGGCAATGAGTGTACCTCTTTCCTGCACCTTCATTTCTCCTTCTCCAAAACCCTCTCTAACTGGCGAATTTAAGAATGGTAGCGGATTCGTCCAGTGACCTCTACTGTACAAGTCCCTTTCAAGCTTACTACTAATAGTATCACTTTTGCAGACTTTTGATTGATGCACTTTTCACTATCAGCTTGCAAGATTATGTGTCAAACGGCACTGTTACTTTTACCGAATCATCCTACCGTAATATCTACTGTAATAGAACTCAAAACCATTGTTAAAGCAAATGAAATATACCCATGAATTCTCCATCTTCATCATCAAATAACAATCTGAAACAACTGGACATCAGCCCCACATTCTATACGCACCAATTGAATCCATGAGCGATTGACCGTAGACAGTATCGATATAGTCTGTATAATAGTAATAACAATCAGGAAAATAATACTATATAATAAGACTAATATAATTAATCCGGCAATTAGTGGAAAAAATCCGGGTTAATATTAGATTTCACCGCCAGCTCGGATGGTCCATCATTCAAGCGCCTCTCTATAGCCTAATATTCACGATTAATCCCGTGAACACTAAAGTGAGAATAATCGATACTATTATGATTTCACTGCTTCACTGGCACTCAATTACCAAACTAGGTTCAATGCCCCATACGCCCATACCCTTACCTCCGGTCTATCGGACAATATTGGTCTGTGGTGGTGGTTGTATCTCTCCTGGGACTCTATCGACCTGTCCAGTGAGAGGGTTTGTGCCCAACGGACGACGAAATAGGAGAATATGCGGCTCGGGCCTACAGCAATAACAGCAACGACGTTAGCTTAAACCTGGATGGTTGCTCTGACAAAAAATATACTTCACCGAACGTAGCGGTGGTGAGGAGCGCTGAGGTGGGATTATATGCAGGTGACGAGAGATTAATACAGATTGATTATTAATTGATGATTCATTATTTATAATGCGACGTCTGAATTATACCAATAAAGCGGAAACTCATCTGCATGGGTAATCAAGATTTCAGACAAGAAGGTATAACAGCTTCGTAATATCCACATTAACAATTCTTCATTATTATTATCAGTTCATTAACATCATTCTTCGTTTACTATCACTTCTCCTTTATATTAATTACCTTTCATCAATTACCTTTTTGTGTTGTATTTTAGATTTTTGACGGAAATATCTCAATTACCAATTTACACGGCATGCGAGATTTGCGTATTTCCAACAGTAAAGGTCACATCTAATCTCACTGGTTCGCCTTGGAGCTTTGATACAAAACTATCGAAATAGATTCATTCTGTCCCGACCTGTGATTCTCATAATGAACCCATCCACGACTCTGCTGTACACCCAAACCTCTCCATTCTGACTCGGACAGCAATCTTGGCTCTGCTGATGGTCTGAATCAAATAATTATCAGACATCCGTGTATGTATCAATATCAAACGCGATGCATGCCGCGTAGATATGTATCGCAGCAAGCACCCCTTATTGTGTCACCATCCATAAGAGTAAGAAGATTCACATTCCTCTCGTAAATGGCCGTAAATCACACACTATGATTTTTCCACCAACGTAATCGATTAGTGTCACGAGTTTCTCATTAGAATTTTTCTCATCTCAGCCCCACCAAAACATACCCGTGAATCGCCAAGGAGTCACGGGTAAGCACAAGGTGGTCTTGGAAGGAATCCATTCCACCTTCTCTTTGCTATATTAAAATATTTCCAGCAAAGCCCTAACTGTTCATCCGCGAACTAGCTTAAGGGAGAGGTAGCTTGAATCACGGAACCATCGAATACCGAGGAAGATTTGATACGATCTTGTATGACCAAACTAGCGAAATTGTTCCTCCCCATCATCGAGCTCTCTCCCAGCAAAATTTCTATTGTAGGAGCACTCCAACGAACACACTTCCACGATCCTCTGCCACAAACGAGTATGCGTATCTTTAGCTCACCTTCCCCTCATCTGCGCCTCTGCCTGAAATATCCTATACATTTCCTTAGCTATACGCTTTGGTAATATAACATGACGATATTCATATTTATCATCGCAGTACCTTAACGATAATGACATACTGGAATCTACGTAAAGTGATGATGCCTATAAAAAGCATATCGCACTTATCGACTGCCGCGTATATGAGTTTATATATCAAATCCGGAGCTTTCAGTTGTATCATACCAAGTGACAGCAAAGTCGAGCACTTCGAGCAGTGGTACTCCTAGGTTCGATATGGAAAGCGTGCTTCGAGCTAAGATTCCCCAATGCTTACTTGTCGCTATATTCGACCTCATCAGGATAATGCGGCATCCTCGATCAACAATCAATAACAACAAGCGCTGCAATAATAATTTCGTGGAGCGTGAAATTAACCAACTAACTCGACAAACCTTCCCTCAGTAGTAAACGTAATGGACATATCTAACCCAATTTGATTCCCCCTCGACCCGGCTGCAGCTGAGGAGAATCCTCGAGGACGCCAAAGTCAATCTCGTCGTCATCTTCACCTTCGTTATCTTCTTTATTTTTCAACGGTCTGAATAAAGAACCCCTCAGTTTACTTCTCATCTTACCAACCATCTAGGACGGACTCATCTCTGATAGTTTTCATATCATACTGTACCAGACGCTCGGCGACTACCTTGGCACTTCCCGACAGCCTTTCATTTCCCGTTAGAAATCCAAAACACTATTATAGCTCATCAAGTTCTTCCATCGGGACGATGAGAAGTTTTCTTACGAAATAGGTTATAAAATTTATTCTTTTTTTGCCAAGCATTTGTCGTTCATATACGTCATCTGTTCTCCTCTATGAGTTCACACGCAATGACTCCACCGTAGCACATTCTCGCTCCCCATAGTAGCGAACTCCGAAATTCTTCACAGTGCGCAAAGATACCCCACTCACCCGGCACTTAATAGAACATAGGACTTCGATGAATGGGCAAACTTGATCAGATCACCTTCACGCAATTCATAGTATTTAGCGGCCGGCACTCTCTTCTCGTTAACAAACGTACCTGATACACCACTCTCATGCGAAAGGTCCCAGGTTCAATCCTCGGCAGCGGCCAATACAAAATAAATACACGAAGAACGCCCGCAGCTGTCGTCCGCAATCTACTACCGAATAAAAACGTTCCGTTCCAGGACTAGCTCATTCTCCCCATTCCCAGCATCCATCCCCACTAAAGTATCGCCTATTTCTTATATGAAGAAGTGCCCAAATTTACCGGTAGATGTGGAATCGGATGAAGTTTGCTTCCGCCAGTAAGGTTATCGAATATTTGGTTAAATACTAGTTTGCTGGTTATTGTGTTCCTTAGTCTATACCCATAAGGAGACTAAACACGATTTACCGCTGCTTCTACTTTTCACGCGCCACTTAATTGACGCCCACAATTCGTACCATTTTTCCCACCCAAATCCAACAGATAGGGTTTGCTTATTCCCTTCCTAAGCCTAAACTGTATCACTGCATGCTGCCTACTACATGTAGGATGATCTATCGGCACAAAGCATACATCATCCTCATCGTTACCTAACACATGTAGCAGTTAAATAATAAATGAAACTGTTGATCTTTATCGACTGCTACTAAAACAACCAATATCTTAACACAAATATCGACGTGAGCACTCTTAAGATGCACAGTGTCCCACAATTTCGTGGCGAGTGACGCAACCTCCACTGGACTTGCTCCGCCTCGGACATATGAATTTCGACGCCCTCCAAATTCGCAGTCGGCTCTGAAACGCCTTCCTGTATTGTCTAAGTTCCCACAGAGGCAACTGCATTCCCAAATCCTTGTCTCTTTTAATGCGGTAGTATTCTCCCACTTCATCGAAAGAGTACAACGTGAATCAGCCCATGTTCGCATATCAACTTGGTCCAGCAACAGTTTTGCGGCGCGTGACTTTATTACTATCAGTAAGCCTTCTGTCCTTCCCAAATAAGTAGCATGATTTCCTGTGGATATGAAGTATCTTATCACCTTCACCGTTCTGAGCATCATCACGATTTTCATACCTAAATACCACGTCAACAGCACCAGCAGCAAAACGGAAATCGATCTCTAATGGTCATCGTACAATATTCCGTCACGGACTATTGTACAATGACCGTTAGTCAACGGCACAAAGTCGAACTTCTAATATCACGATTACATCGTATGCTCATATCGACTCTACAAAGTTGCTCTGGCACTACGTCAAGTTTATACAGTACCGGATATCCCCTTGTAATTCACAAAAGTGCAATCGATCAATATCTCACAGCCATCTCCCTTCTTACAATCTCCATGCATCCGTCGGCATAGTTGCATCAGGTGGTTGAGAGAACATCAATGCTATACCATTTTTGCTATTCTGTTCCTCAGCTAGCAAACCCGACACTTCGAAATTAGGCTTCTAAAACAACATGAAAAGTAACATAACGATAATAAAGTATAGATTAAATTCACTACACTGCTGTGGTGGAACCCCTGGTCGATTTTTATAAAGGGTATATACACACGATATTACACACTGACAGTGTGACACTGTGGCATTTGTTGCTAACTAATTTCCAACACAATCGAGCAACGTACTATCTAATCACTATACTCCAGGCAATATCGATCACGCCGGGTGATTACTGTGAACTTCGAGCGTGAGAAAAGTAACCTCGATCATATGTATGTGCAAAGGTGTCGGGTGTAGATTCTGTATGGTAGGCATGTTAGAACACTGTAGGCTGTGATTTGATAGTCGGCGTCTTATCAACTTCGTGCTCTCGTTCAAAAAGTGAACGTAGATGTGCCTTTCAAATCCTTTATCTTCAAGTCTGGGTCTACACAAAACCATCAACAGATGTTTTCCAATATTGTCTTCAAGTTGCTCTCAGCGTTGCAACGTCCGCAGCTGACCTTTATAGCGAGACGGCACTCCTCAGTTATGTGGCCCAATTTGCCGCAACTGCAGCAGCGAGTATTCAAGATGGCTGGTGCCAGAGCATTGCAATTATAGGCTGAGTGACCTTCTCTCAAGCAGCGGTAGCATTTCACGGCTAGTCTTTTTTACCTCGAGCACTACAAGGTACGTCCCTCAATGAGATTCTTAAAGTGGGAAGGGCAGGGCACAGGGCCGCAGTCAGGAACTTGTTGCCCCTCTTGGCCATCCACTAAGGCCACCGCCATACCATTGGGAGTCCTTTACATAGCCACCTCGACATAACCTTCCCTGGATCAACTTGGGATCCACAGACGAGACAATCAAGTCACGTAGAGGCGGCAGCGCGCCGCAAAGTCTTCCCAAGTTGGGAATGCCAACGGCTAGGTTAAACAGGCTGCAGCCAACTTAATTGATCAAGTTAACTCGAAGTTAAATCGTTTCCCGAACTCTGAATACCTCAAAAGTGTTCAGGCTTCGTTTCCGCTCATCTTGCATCTCGAGTTCTTGCTATTTTCTGCTCGAAACTGTGTTTCGTGGTTTAAAGAACAAATGAAGGATTGGCGGGCTGTCGATCATTGACATGGATATAAAATCCCGAGTTACGCCGTCAGTGTGACAGTCATACCACGACCTTCAAGTGCCGAGGAGCTTTTCCGTTTCAGAAAGCCATGCCTAGTGTCAGTGACATGACTTCGACTTTGACTCTCGAAATGTTGGGGCCAAACTCGTGGCATTCATAGGGAGACAACTTCCCAAAGGAGGAAAGCCACACACTCTTCAGTGTTCATGGCAATAATAACATACCGCATTTTTCCGTTAGTTGCATCGAAGGAAGACGTCTTATGCCCCGCTTTGAGAGATTTCATACAGTTCTAATCACCACTACCACTCACCACATCTTTCCTGCATAAGCTTCTAAGGAGAAGTCTTCCACTAATTACATAGTTTATTAGAGAGCCTCAATTCGATTCGTCAAAGTACCTCTTTAGAAATCGCCTACCACACTACCTCCTTCTCCTTCTTCTTTTCTTCCTCCTTATCCTCTGACTTTTCTCTCTTCGGGGCGGCCCTTCTAAATTCTCTACCCTTGTCGTCACCTTCATCCTTTGTTCGATCACTATACCGTCTGGTATACTGAACACAACAACAATAACAACTGAATTACACCTATCGCATAAAGCTGTATCGCGATAGGGACCATTCTATCTTAAGCATCACATTATGCAGCAGATATTACTTTGCTACTATAAAGTGCAAAAACAGTACAACATATGCAGTGCATCATATATTCCAGTATAACTAGTCCAGTGTGACTAATTGTTGCGGAGCCAGCGAAACGACAAGACTGCATGTCGAATATGGCACAGCGATTTTCTACGCGGAACGGTTTCATAGTTGTGCAAGACGCGAGGCTGTCGATCGTCTTGAACAAGATAGACTATCGAAATAAGTTGTCTCTTATTTTACTTGTCGCAAAAAAACTTGTTAATTTGAGTGAAATATTCGAAGCTTCGTTAGCTCCCCGTCAAAGTGATGATACATACAGCAGTTTCAAGTTCTATATCCATATACAAGATTCACCATAATATATTTCAACCACCATCATTCTGTGTGAATTTGTATCATAAATAAACCTCTAATAATACTCAAATAAATATAGCGAGGAGGAGGCATCAGTATAATAGTGTGTTCACGAACTTCCCCCATTCTTTACCTCTCTATCCCTCCTCCTATCATCATCATCGACCTTATATCTCCCCCCATCTCGCCGTCTGTCCTCGCTGTCATATTCCCGCCGACGGTTCCCTCTTTCCTAAATAGGCAACTCCATTGATTCAATTGTGCAATCCTATCCAAACAAACAGAATGCTGGCCGTCTGAGCGAGTATACACACAAAGTACAAGTATACAAGAAAAACGCCCGAGAATGATAAAACCCCCCACATTTAAAAGGGAATAAGAATGCACGTGGCTGCAAATGCACAGCGTACAACGACCCGCTAACAAGGAGCGATCTGTCTGGAGTGTCGAACCGTCTGCAATTATGTCAGGTAATCTAAGTGTAACATACCATGTTATTCTCAGTGTAGAGACAAAGGTTCACAATTTTAACTTGATGATTCATTTGAACAAAGCGCAATTGAATCCCCTTCTATTCCCCAAAAACTACCTCTCTATCATCCCTTCTCCTTCGATCCCTTTCATCATCTTCATACCTATCTCTTCGCCTATCATCATATTCCCTTTGATGATGCCTCTCTCTACTGCGAGACGACCGTCGATGCCTTCTATCACGGGATCTGCTACGAGAAGCTGACCGTCCCATACAAAATAGCAATCTGGAAATTAGAAACATAATAGAACCCCCGAGTAACCGCGTCATCGAAGAATTTGGACTCGATGCACGTCACTAAAATCCATTCAAGAAGGCAGTTGAAACAGTTTTTTTACGAAAAAATAAAACTCTACGAGTACAGAAGTAAGTATACACAGTTTTGTGGAAGACCTGACGCCGAAATGATTCCCTCCATCACCCGCAGTAATTTAAAATACACATACTCAGAATCTGCCCATGTGCATCGTTACCAGAAATGAAACTCAACTCTATATTAAAGTGAATGGAAACGTTAAACTCGATATTATCACGCCCCTGCCTCCTCGTCTGCAATTGGATTCGCGTGAATAACAATTCTATCAATAATCTGAACAAAATATATCACCACTCACCAACCTTCACAATTATTAATTTTATATACATGACTAGCTACTAAACTACTAAAAATTATTTTATTCATAAATTACTAAAAAAGTTTCTCCTGAATTTTCCACTAACAGTCCCTTGGTAGCACTGTAAATATGGAAAGTGAGTCGAACCCACTGTGAAGCTACACCGAGCAACACGTCGATCAAGAAGTGTCCGACCATGGCATGCCTAAGGGGCATGGCATGGTTAGTGGACGGTAATTCAGTAAATATAGAAATAGTAACAAAAAGTCTACGATAGTTGCTAAGAATATGTTTCGCAGTGAATTCATATTAGAATGCAGAAAATTACAGCAAGATAGAAATATTATACACAAATGACGACTCTGAATCTCACAAAGGGGAAATTATTAAAGAATGCATAAGTACATTTATTATATCAAAATACGTTCCATTCCCTTTATGATTATTCCTCCTCCTTCCCCTTCTCCCCTATTACAATATCCTTCGTAGGCCTATGCTTCTTCCCCACTGGGACTTGCTCTATTTTCATTAACGTATCCATGCCATCTATTAACCTTCCAAATGCTGTGTACCTAACGACCACACGCCGTTCACATTCCAACACTAACGGGCATCATAAAAGTAATCTAATCTATGATAGACTTGATAACGTGCATGATAGTTAACTTTATAAATTATGAATTATAATTCATCAATATGAATGATCAGTGTTAATACGTATAATTATACGCACTGTATGTTGCATAATTATGCAACTGCCTATCCCAGCTAATCCATCGAGGCTACTATGCAGCGCCTACCGAGTAAGGATTACAGTCTTTCTCCAACTACCCCATTAAGACAATTCTCAAGACACCGTAATCCAAGTCCTCCCCTTCTCCTCTCCCCAAGTATTACACTCCATTAAGATGCGGTTGCCTTCCAAACGTAATAAAGAACTGTGATCCTATCGTATCCGGACCTGCACACCTCCCATAAGCTAAGCATAATATTAAATATCCTACCATTGTTTGCAAAGCTCAGTATTCCCCTTCGATCATGCTTTACAGATGACACAAATTCATCCTTCTGTTTGCCACCTTCCCAATTCGCGCCACCTTTCCCTGTTCCCGTAGGGTCTCCTCCCTAATAAAACGCTCCGTTCTTAGACAAACTGTTAGGCTCATTTACTATGCGATACGATAGAGCAGAAATAACTACAAATAATTTTGTTATGAGTTAATTTAATCATTCCCCGAATAATTAAAGCTTCATACTTCCTACGTATCGACCTCATTAGCATGACAAGGTCCGTACAGCTTCCCTAGTGGCGGAATGTCGTTACCCTTTACACTCGTCTTCCTTTAAACTTCGAAAGTGACGTGCTCGAGAGGGTAAGGTAATGCACACTAGTGTCGAGGCAGGAAACGATTTGCATTGCATCGTGCTAGTCACGCGCCCTGCAATCAGGCTACATAGGGGAGCTTTGTATTTTTATAAAAAAGATGATATGATACACATAACCACCCAACGCCACTGTACTACAGTGACTATAATATACCCAACCACTCCTTACAACAGGAATGTCTGCCATTAACGTAAATTCACCGTTTCCAGTTGGGAGAAACAATACGCAAGTAGCAGTTACTTGGTTTCATCAATTGTGTACCCTTTCTAATTTTTATCGCATTCCTATTGTGATAACAGCTTGCTCTTATAGGGCTTATGACCTACTATTATTAACATTCAATTCATCTTATTATAATAATTATTAATAATTATTAATAATATACTCATAATTATTAACTCAATCTTCATGACCATTAAGCTAATGATATTTTGTAGTAGACAATTATTGTCATTCGGACAATATATTATTGCTAGATCATACTTAATTGAAATACTCTTTCAATTATATTGATCCCTGTTGCGTAATCTGTAGACTGATAAATCATTATAACACGTTTAATCTTGACATTTCCTCCCTAAGTAATAATAAGCTTACATTTTTTGACCATCTCACCAAAACCAAATTTAATCAGTAAATTGACCACCCCCCCTCCCTTTATTACCTGTACCATAAATCCAGGTATTAACCTATGAAATTTAGTGCCATCATAATACCCTGACGCTGCAAGCGCCAAGAAATTCTTACAGGCATTTGGGACCTGAAATCGGTATAAACATCATAATAAACATCACTCATAACCTCTGAACAGAATAACTCCGCTTTCAGATCTCCCAAGTTAGTCTTTATTGTTACAGACATAATTAGACAAAGGAGCGGTATGAACCTCTATGCATACGATTGCTATATCTCAGGGACTGCACAAGAACTCAAAGCTCCTCAGTGAGCTAAATGACCTACCCCTGCACCACTAACCATTAACCGTTATCACTAAACTCAACTCCAACCTCAACTTCAACAACATAAATTGGATATTAAATCCATCATCATCATCACCATGACTCACACAAAGCATAAAACACAATGTAAAATAATCATCTAAAATGTTCCATAAACTTAGCCATGCTAACCCTCCCGTTCCCAGTAGGATCGAATCTTTTCAATATCGCCGCCTCCTCGGCCAAGCTAGCCTGCAGCCCATTCTCATCCAATGCCGACAGAAGTACCGAAGTATCCACAACCCCTCCTCCCAACGAGTCTAACTCCGAGAATCCCCTAAAGAAAGGAAATAGCGCGCGTCCAGCTGATCGATAAATAAACATTACCACTACATCAATTCAGCATTACTACCATCATAGCATCTCACTTGTCTACAATTACTTTTCTATGATACTCCTATTTCTCCCAGAACCTTCGCCCTTCGATATTTTGCACCCTTAAGGTTCTCCTTCGCCATTTAACATTTTCCATGTTAATTTCTCCCTTTGAATAGCCAATCTTGAGCCCCTTCCGATACTTCACATTCTACCCTGTTTATTTCTCTAATATTTCCCTCTTCCCACTCCTCTACAATCCCTCTCCCCCCATTTACTACATTCTCAACGCGTCCTCATTAACTGTCAACTCCTGTGCAGTCGAAGCCTCCTCAAACAATGCCAGGAATAACTTCTCTATGGCTCCACTGTACTTTTCAAGCAGGCAGCATACTTCCGATCGACTGAAATCACCATTAAAGGTCCCCGAGAGCCTCATTTACACTAGTACAAGCTTTTCGACTATTCAAGAGCCTTCAGGCCAGTGAATAATACTTGAGTAATGATACTAGTTATCGCCATATGATACGATTTAACAACCATCGTTCTCATCTTCAGCATAATGGACTTTTAACCGCAAAAGACAATTTACCGGCGAATTCACCACAAAGTCTCCTGCAGTACAGCCCATGCCGTACTGTGTAACCTAAATCTATTATCCAACCCTGACGCCTTCCATATCACACTTTTTGATATGGAGGAAGTCCCTATTATTATATGACCCCGATCTACCAAACCGTACCAATACTTCCTTCATTCACATGACCAACGCCAAGCACTGTACCCGAATAACACTGTTATTATACAACTCACTAAACACTAGCGACTGCACCAAATACTGCTATTATAGCAGTGATTGATGAAAGTACCAAACAGCTGAGCGCTACACTGATTCCCTAGTATGCCCAATTAATATACTCGATGACTTATCTAATATATAAACCCAGGTTCGATCCCCTCCCCCTCCATTATTACTCTTCCGGATGCTCCATACCGTATTGTTCTCTAATAACAGCTGCCTTCCTCGCCTCCACCGACACTGGTAAAATCATTTCAGCAAAATCCGTAAAATTCAAAGTCCCATCATCCGGACTGTAATAATTCAAAATCACTCGACAATCGGCCACACTCATCTGAACATTAATTTCGTGGCGATTTCTCAACGGTATTACCCCAAAGCCAATATGTGCCAACGCCTGCGAAATGTCCTTGGCATTTACTATCCCTTTTCCGTCCGTATCAAACTCCGCCCACAAACTCCCAAATGAACCATCAAAACTTGAGGCGAAATCGTTACGAGCCTAAACACAAACAACTCCGCAAGAGGCTTCCTTCCAAATTTTCCAGGTTTTCGGGTTTCGAAACCCGCAACCTTCTATGATATATCTTAAACTTCTTCAAAAGCCATCCGGTGGTGGCGTGTCTATTGCAGTCATTACTTGCAATCATCATTACTTATTATTGCTACCACTGAAGTCAATTGTCGCCGTAACGGCTGACCTAATAATGTATTTCACAAGCTACATAAGTACGCGTATCTAACTATCTAAATCGTTGACGAATAGTCAATGTTTTGGATATACCAAGAATACTTTTTTCGCACGAAAAATACGTTTTCGGCGTTTTCATGAAATTATGTACGAAAATGGAAGAAAGGCCATATGTTCTATAATTTTGCTGCGCGCATTTCCGGCGGCTTCACAAAAAGTTGGCAGGGCGAAAGAGAGACACATCAGTGGTATGACAACTGTAATCCATATGTTCTACTTACTCAACCGACAAAAAGTCATTAACGGACACATAATATTGAATAAATAATAGTAAAACACATAATATTGAATAAATAATAGTAAAACACATAATATTGAATAAATAATAGTAAAACACATAATATTGAATAAATAATAGTAAAACACATAATATTGAATAAATAGTAGTAAAACACATAATATTGAATAAATAGTAGTAAAACACATAATATTGAATAAATAGTAGTAAAACACATAATATTGAATAAATAGTAGTAAAACACATAATATTGAATAAATAT
>JAAPAO010000487.1:3108-17795 GCA_013115145.1 Perkinsus chesapeaki
GAGGTGTTAATAGACTGTAGGACAGTATTGAACCTGTGAGCTCTATGAGAGGTGTTAATAGGCTGTAGGACAGTACTGAACCTGTGAGCTCTATGAGAGGTGTTAATAGGCTGTAGGACCGTATTCTCATGTACATATTTTGCGACTTGCGGAATTCTTTTTTGCTTTCCTGCACCCATCTCGTTATCTATAATATTTGTTATTTCATGACCAATTCATGGAGCCTCCATGATGGAGGTTTTATGTCACTTGTTAAAGATTGCCAAGGTTCGATCCCCGGCTAGGACACTTTATTTTCAGATGGCTCCTGTCCGGTATTGCCTTTTATTCCTTCCTCTGCGCTTTTAACTGCGGCATCGATGTGGTTGCTACCATAAATGTCGGTATGAGCCTCGAGGTAAGGCAGAGCTGCTGCTGCCGCTGGAGCCATCGACTGACTTTGATTTATAGAGTATGGACCAGAAGACACACGATTCCCTAAAGCTCACAACAGGAGTTGAAGCTGTTATTTTGGGGACAATGATAATGGTGAGGAAATGTCGGTATGAGATTGTGGGGATACTCTTCACCTTAGGACACTTTGGTGATGGGGGTCTGTCTGGTTTTCTCCTGCAAGATGTAGTAATTTGAGGAAAAGTCGGTATGCACGCATGCGCACAGATACACCGATCTCCGAGCCAACCTGTATACCCAGCTCATCGGCAGTGGTATGGAATAATGCAACTTCCCCTGGCGATTCATCTCCCTCCAGGTGGTGGCGACTCCGCATCGGCGGCGTTCTATTTGGGTTCGGATGGCCAACAGCAAGGTGGTCAGCAAACTCAGCAGCAGCAGCAACAAGCGTTGGGTATGCCACTACTACAGCAACAGCAATCAGCGGCGTCCAACACAACAGGCCAACCACAGAGATTAGCGAGGCAGCAGACCAGTATGAAACGGTTAATCGATTTCGTCGGGGTTTAAATATCTACAAGGGTTGGTGAGGGGAGAAAAATGACCGGAAATTTGGTAGATTTTCTATGGAATGAGCATGTGTGAATTGGCATAATTTGATAAGTAGAGTAATAGAACATTATGGCGGAAGCCGTTGAATACTTCCAGTCTGAGCATATAGCGTGGTACGTACCGAGATCCGGTTTTCCGACCTTTCAGGTCAGCATCCACAACCGTTCATGCCATTCCAAGGGCAGGCGCATAAACTAGATTGATTACACCCATTCGATTTCATCTCTTTTTGTATATTTGTGGATGTTAGCAGCAGCAGCGGCAGCACTTTAATAATAGAGAGTAACGTTACACCAGTTTTCCGTCCGAATGGGACAGTACTACTTAATGACTTCATACCGTATCTTCCTCAAATCGTTGTCAGTATATCGCTGTCAACGTTAGCTGTTTAATATGATCTAGTAGCCGAGGTCCTCTGTAGTAGTGGTGGTTTGAAATATCTGTCCTACTTCTGTATCCTTCCCTTTCAACAACACTTGTGTTGAACGTGATATCAATGATAATGCGAGGAGGAGGAAGAGTTTGGGCACACTTTGGTGAGTATGTTTTTCCGGAGGATGGCTCGTGAAATTGCCGTCAAGCGTTCCAGTCGATAAATGTCGGCCTCAGCTTTCAGTATGGAGACGACATTGAGTGAAATTTATGAGCGCAGTTCTGCGGTGGGAGGGCCTCTGGAACTGCTGTAGGCAGCAGCATTGGAACAGTATCCCCTCTCCTGAGAAGGGTGATAAAAATGTCAGAGATCTCGCGGTGTACGGAGCTTGTTGTCACATCGCAACGTTGCAACCTAGGAAGATTTGTGACAAGCGTGGGTTTTTGATGTGATATGTGATCAACACTCACTTATTATCATCTAGAAGGTCCGCCGAAATCTCATATGGAATTCTTGCCGTATTGTTACACCCGTTACGGAAGGTGACATACATTTGAACAACACGAGAAAGAAGAGATTGGCCTAGGAGAGGGCCTAAAGATGGAACAGTGTGGTCGCTCACTACTTCGGGGCTCAGCCTGTTCAAAGAGTGACTACCGCAGGGTCTCCTTTCCACCGGTTTAGTTTTCTCCTTGCATTCCTTCTCCACATTGTCGTCCTCGATATTACTACGACGGGGGGGCTGGTATCGAAGGTGCCTGAGTTGTGGAGGGAGTGGTATGAGATATATGTCTACTAAGTACACAACATCACAAGCGTTGTATTTTAAGGCGAGGCATGACTTTTATAAACAACTATGGTTGCAGGTGAGTTGGCTTCTCGAGGCCTCCTGTAGCGTATTGCCTTACCCCGCGGCAGTTGGCCGCATGTAGACTCTCAGTAATAAGTAGCTAGTACGACCAATCTTAGACCTTCAGGGAGGGTTGCTTTGACTCTAGAGGACCGTAATCTCTCTGGAATCCGGTCTAGTAGGGTCGGTGGCGGTGGGGGCTGGTCCGTAGACTCGTCAAAGGTTCATCTTGTTCTCGATCGATGGTGAAATTATGGCCTTCTCCTTTTTGGGTCTGGGAAATCGAATAGAGTGTAGGTTAATAAGTTCGTGGATAAGCCAGATGGTATACAGAAGACAAGCATTTCAACACCGCAGGAAATAAGGTCATTGGCCCCTAATAATGGTAGGTGCCGGGGATCGAACCTGGATCGTTTGATGGTTCGTTGGTGGTAGATCCGGAGTGCCAGAGGGAGGCAAAGAAGGCGGCAGATATGATCAATACTGTTATTGAGTTGCGCCACGAAATTGACGATGCTAAGTTAGAAAGGCAGCGGATGTACACTTTACCGACACAGTCGAAAAGTAGCTGCTGTGGGAGCCTCTGTTGTTGTGTGAGTGTTTCTTGAGTTCAGCCCAGAGTAATAAGGAGAATCTTTCCCTCATGCTCACGGGAATAGCTGGGGCGGCGGCGTCAGCAATACATCCGATGTTCTTAGTGGTAAGAATAATGGAGCATATAGGAGGATCAGATGGCTGGTCTCGGAGGGTCAGATGGAATTGGTGCTTCCTTCCGGTTTGGGACCATTATATTTCTTCATAGTGAAATGGTCGGTGTATTCGGAATAGAGTAGATTAATCCTCTAGGAAATAAATGTTCCATTTGTGGGAGCATTCAATCACACACTGATTGTTGCAGTTATTTGTCCGGAGGAGCGTATTGAATTTCGTGGCGCGCAGTAATGATGACGGGTGTTGTCCTCCTCCTCCTCCTTTTCAGTTCTGGTTTGCTGGTTTCGCTATGTATCGCAGTTCCACATGGAATGTGCGAGAGCGCTTTCGGTCTCAAGACAAGATGGACGATATTTCTGATGAGATTGAGGAAATGAACGAAAGGATCAAGAAGGAGCTTGAAAACGTACCGCACGGCGGCGGCGCCGCCGCTGCACGCATGCGCAAAGATACTCCTTTTTTTTGGCAGCTACAATACAGTCTTGTGGACTACCAGAAGAAGATGCTTGAGTTAAAGCCTTGAAGATATGAATTATGTTTCATGACCCTTGTACTCCGTATTGTGTTGAGCTGTCTCCCAGTGCCGTCCTGTTCGCTGAACTTACCAACTTTGCAATGAGGTAAGCCGGAGGAGGAGGATGGATTCTAAGGGGGAGGCCACGCATACCTGCTGGATCAATGCTTTTTAAGCTGGTCATATTATTGTGATGCATCGACTCCTCGAGGACCGGCAAAATCGTGCGAAACTCTATTATTTTTGGGGTATTTACGGTGCCCTTTATTTTTTAGTATCAATAATAATGTATGACAATATCCCCATGCGGCCCCATCAGCATCTGCAACCGCCTCCCTCATCGTTGGCCGGTAGCCTGGTAGGGGGTATAGGGCACGTGTCGATAGAGGAAGCAGCAAGGAAGGCAGCACAGGCTTTAATATTGGCTGGAGAGGGGGACAGGTTAAAAATGGAGGTACCGGGGATGGAACCTGCGCCTAGTAGGTATTGCGACGATACTGGCAGCGAGTCGGGCGAGGACGAGCAGGAGAACAAAGCCACGAGAGCGAACCAGAGCCCTCGTGCGGCGCCTGTAGCTACGCCGTCTCCGCCGGCGGCGGGGGCGGAGCGATGTGATGGTGGAGCCGTCTCGAGCGGCGAGAGTAGCAGTAGCGGCGGCTATGGGGGTGCTATGGGAGGAGGACGGTATTATAATTTCCCAACGAGAGTCTACGCTTTGGCTGTGGCGGCTGACGGCAATACAATGGCTGTTGGAAGTGCACAAAGGCATTCAATGAACAATTATATTGCAGTAGGAGGGAGCAGTATTGAGACTGGCGATATTTTAGTGGCGCGCGGTCAGATTGTCCAGCCTGATTCAAGTGACTCTTGCGGTCTCAGTGTATCAGCTACATGTCGCCATGGCTTTCCACCATCACACGTGGGTCCAAAGCCAGGTCTATTTTCTCCTATGGTGGATCCTATTTAAGGTATTGTGGATGCCATCGACAGCTGGGCCATTGAGTAGCGTAACGTTAGCCTCTTCATCGACTAGTCTGAGACTCTGGCGGTTGCAGCAACCATTGGGCGGCTCGGAGAGCTCTGTATCACCAGAGGTAAGCAGTACCTGTCTGGTGGGGTCTGCATGATTCGCAGTTTGATGACGATGATGGGCAACATCAGGGAGTAGGGTCGGCAGGTGGTCAGATGTTACCTGGCAGTATTGAGCAGATTGCCAAGCTGCAGAACACTCATAAGGTGGGAAGCAAACAACAGCGTTATGAGTGATAGGCCTGTCATGCATCATTATCATCCTGGTCCTTATCAGACCGTAAGTGCCCCGATGACCTCCTTTGACTGGTCAACAGTATCTCCATCGAGAGTAGCTGCCGCTGCCGTGGACACTACCATTTCATTGTGGGATGTGAGCCGGGAGAAGATGGACACCCAGATGATAGCGCATGATAAGGCGGTGCTGGATGTGGCTTTTGCTGCTGATAGCGATAAGGTGATGATAAAGATGTGCGCATGCGTGCAGCAGATATATTGTGTGAGTATTGGTATGGTTAGATATTTGGATCTGTCTCGGATGATGGATCCCTTCGATTGTTCGATTCCCGTGATTTGGATCACTCTACAATAATGTACTAAGGGCTGATGAGGCGGAGGGGTATTGGAAGAACAACAACAACAGCAACATACAGTACAGCTCATTTACAAGGCGCGCTTCTTGACAATCGATTAATTTCTTAAAATCTAACAAGTTGTCGCTTACTTCCTTCACCTGAGAAATGCTGTTATTATTATTCTCAACTTTTGTATTGTATTTTGTCATCGTGCTGCTTCCTTCCACCAGTTAGACGGTTGATGGTATAGAAGGGTGGCTGCAAGGAGCTGACAAACTCACGGCTCAGGGTTTATTACACTTTCACAAAACTGTCTCTAGAATCGGTTTTGGTAGTAATGAAAACCCGTTCAATGCCGGCAAAAACTAGTACTCACATAAATAGCTGGAATTTCATTGTTATTGAAATGTTAGTATATAAAAGAATCCTTCTTTGTAGTAGTAAGTGATGTTCTCATATCACAGCATCTATCCGGTCGACATGGAGATGGTACTGTTGTTAGGTACGAGTCCCCTTCACCACCAGGATCGAATGCATCCCCTCCACCACTCTATAAGCTGTATTGGAATAAATGGGATCCGGTAGTAGTAGTAGTGTGTTGGTTAGTTTAATAATAATGCATGTATGTGTTTTAGCATCTCATTGCTACCTTTTCGGAGGACTCCATATATGGATTAGTATTTGACACGCGTAAAGGTAATGAAATATCACTGTATCACTCGGGGGATGGTGCTGGGATGCTGATATACATGTTCTCCAAGTGCCGAGCACTCTCTTGCTCCAGTGCGCAGCCTATTCATGGCAGAAACAATTATGGCGGTTCTATAATATATGGTGTTCATTGCATTTATGCATCACCGCCGGAAGCTTCACAGCTGCTACTCCTGCTGCTCCTGTTGAGGAATACATAACAATAGTTGGTACTTTCCAATGTCTATTACGGGTAGATTATCACTTCACTTAGTGCGCATTTAAAAAAACTTGAACATGTCTTTAATACTGAAATCCCATGAAACGGTTGATCGATATCTCATCGAGTGAAAATACATATCTTCCAGATTTGGCATCCGCAAGCCGCCCTACGGCGAAAGCCAACTTAAATTCGTTTATTTGAATAACAAAGCTCTACACACAGTATGTGATGTGGCCTTATATAGTCGGGTAGCGTCAATTCGGAAAGTGATATCTTAATTACGCATCTCGTGCACGAATGAAGCTAGGCCTAGCGGCTTCACGGTTGTTGATTTGTGAAGTATGGATCTTCCGTTGGGGTTTATTGGTCCCAACCACAGGTGTTATATTGGTTAGGTTTCGAATCCATAAGTTTAAATCCAATCTGTGATGGAAGTATCGACACCGCCTGTGCCGGTACAAATGCAATGGCATGGTGTAATTCCCATACCTTAGCAACCTGCCATGGTGATGGGTAAGCTTAAGCAGTAGTAGCAGCCAGTATTAATGGTGATGGTTGTATTGCGATAGGAATGTGAAGTTGTATGATCCTCTAAGAAGATCCTCGACATCGGAGAAACCGTTGCTGTTTGGAGAGACAAAGGCGGGAAGAAGCACCCGGGTTCGATCCCCGGTGAGGGTATTTTCTGATATTTAGGTATTCCCGCCAGACAGATCAGCAGAGTCACCCGTTGAGCTGGTTAACATGGCGTGGATTCCTGCCTCGAATGATGCCGCTTCTACCATCTCATCCGCGAGAATGGCCCTCATTCACGGTCGAACACTACAAGTAATCGGCTCACTCCATGCACATGCGTGCAAGGATGGTATCTTTTGCGGCAGGTGTTGAACGCCTAAAAGAGGCAACCTGTCTGTAACAGTAACATTTGATGTCATAATAGGCTATCGTTCTTCTTATAACTGCTATCGCCGATTATCAGTCCCCTCGAGGACAGTTGTTATCCAGTGACAAGTATGATGCCAGCAGCAGCAGCAGGTCGTCACGTTTCTGTATCGAATGAGCCCTCCACCTTCTTTTTCGTCATGATGATGCATATGTATCAGTTAGTAGCACTTCATCGCCATGTAGGTATTATTATCTTATTTTTATCGTCAACGAATCTACCTTATAAGTGATGATGAAATCATTAAGTGAACATCAGTAGCAACAACAGCAGCAGCAGCACGCAGAAGAGCAATGCTGCCAGTGCCTTGAGCGTTGAATGTTGTAATTCATTCTCGAGTATAGTAGTAATCGTTAGTATTATTGTTATAATACAGTAAGGTCGGCGGCCTCGATGAGCCACGCCACCACCAACATCATCATCAACAGCAGCAGCATTAATCTCTGTTCTCCTCCTCGTTATCATGCTCGAATGAATGTCGTACACGTATCATTATCATGGCTTTCCGAACTGTCTCCTTTTTTGTGTTACCGCCGCCGCGGATCCTCTTTTATAATGGAAAGGAATTCGTTTACTTGCTTCGTGGTAGCCCTGTTATTATTAACTAGCTGCTGTTTTCCGCTATGAGGCTTCCATGCATTGTTGCCATTGGTCTTGTTTGTGGGTTGACTATCCAAACGGTAGAGGGTAAAGTTGCGGAGTCGTTGCCTAAGTGGGTGCCTAAAGATGTTAAAGATGCTCTGAAAGAGATGAAGAAGGAGGTACGAAGCACAGTGTCAGTTTCAAAGTGATTTCTTGCATCAGCAAAAGTCTACCAAGAAGCTTTTGTCGGACCACACGTGCGCTTTGAGGAAGAGTATTCTAACTTTGATGGATTCTCTTGTCGACAAGGATATGGGGGTGGCTCGAGTTAACATTCTGGCTGAACTGGGACTGTGCAGTTGGTGGAGGGATGAGCATTACCGTAATGCGAAAGGTCCCGGGTTCGATCCCCGAATGGTGCATTTTCAGTGGCCGTGGATATGTTCCAGCGAGCAGTCGATGCCACCGGCTACAAGACTTACGATAAATTCCTAGAGCACGGTAGGAGATCTAAAACCTGCAGAGGTTCGATTCCTGGTCAGGTCTGCCTCATCTTGTAGAGGCTCTTAATGCATCTACGTACATGGTTCAGGTGAGGTGATCAGGCTGTCTTCTTCTTCTTTTGCACAATCTATTTGCCATAGGGAAAGTTCGAATCTGCTGCCGTTCACCTTCGTACATTGAAGAGGCTAATGCTAAGGGATGAGGCGTGGGCCCTTGATGAGGTCCTCAGAAGGCCACCGGTAGCAAGGGAAGTCTGCCAAGGCTGGGAATAGCGCCTTGCTGCTTTAGATGGATCAATTGAAGCCGCATGAGAGGGAGTTGGTGAAGTCCAATCCTGGAGATTTCCTATTGAACAACACATATGTAGGCTGCAGCTGGTGGTTATCAGCGCCTCCGCCGGCGAGGGCATTTTCTGGGAGAACCTAAGTTAAATGGGAGCCTTCACTTTGGAAAATGCACTCCTCAATTTACTGCGATTTTGAAGTCCTTTCGAAATTTTCTCCCGAAGATGCGAGATTCATGCGAGTCTAGCAGTAGTACAACGCCTCCCCCGTCAGCTCCTTGGGTCAAAGCTCTTCGAAAGAGAGCTCATGAGCGACTTGATTACCCCAGCAGTCGAATAATAGTGTTTTTAGATCGGTGTGGTATACAGAGGTTGGACCATCGCAGCAAAGGAACAACTAAGATTCTGTGAGGCGAATCTTGTCGGGCTGGATGACGGCAGGCTGGTAATGATGATGCTCGCGTCAAGCTAAGATATGTCTATCTAGGCGAAGCGAGAGCGTATGGGTGGTGAAGTCGATAACACGGCCTATCTGCAGGGGGTAGCAGCGGAGCCGGTGATGCCGTGGAAGCATTTCCAACTTGCTTTGAATCTTTACGAACGTCGTCAAGTAAGGTGACCTCGACAGTGTTTCGTATCAGTGGGTTGATAGGAACTGCTGGAGGCAGCTCAGAAGGGTAAGGTAGGAAAGCGACCGAAGGCGGCGGAGCTAATGGGAAGAGCTGGAATCAGAGGATCTGACTGCCAAAAGTAATGAAGGGAATGAATCTTGCCATCTTGGTAAATCTTGAATTTCCTCAACGTATTCAGATTCGCAGCCCTCTGTGATCTATTACTTGGTTATGAGCAGTCTGTGTTGGTGGACTCTAGTACGTATGTTGCCGGTACCTTTAATTCTATTATACAAATTGTTCCGATGAACGGCTCTAAAACAACCCAGGAAGTTGGGGTAAGGCAGCAGCTCGCCGGGGGTTGTAGATGTAGTAGGAGTGTCTCTGACAGACGTGCACGAATAACGCTGGTTCGGCATTGGCTTTTCCATTGAATGATTCGGAGGACCCGGAAGACCCTATCATGCTCACTATAGAGTCTGTGGATGTAATAACGGGAATCGGGTTTTCGGGTTTCGGGTTTCCTTGAAATTCGGGTTTGTAAAACCCATGATATGTTCATTGAGAAGAATATGGAAATGGACCGAGGCGGTCAAGACTGTTGGATCGAGAAAGACCGGCTGAGCATTTGGGAGTCTGTAGCGTGCTTTTAACAAGGTGGTTATTGTTCAGTTACCAGGCATGGCACTAAAAAGTGAGCCTGTTGTAGTGGATGGATGCACCGATCCGAGACCGGTTATTACTAGAAGTGGAGGATCGAAGGATGTTGTTTATGGTAAATATTAATCTAGTATTATTGATAAGTGATTCCGTTGGTAGTGCTCGTGGCGGAGTTCTGGCATCCAGCTGTAACGCTGTTTGAGAGGGCAGCTATTATAGAGGGGACTAAGGCACATGTTAGGAAAGGATACGAGTCTATTAGGGTTCAAGAGGTGCGCAGGTTCGAACCCGGGCGAATGCATTTATTTGGTTTTTTTAGATTACCGACGGTATGATGGAACGTATAAAGGCCACCGCTGAGCTGTGGCCGAAGGCTTTCGATCTTTACCAAAACAGACGGGAGTTGTCGCCATTGGGGCCAGATGAGTTGGTTGAGGATGAGGTGTAGGTATCGGGAGGTCGTGGGTTCAATTCTTGGTGACGCCACGTTTACATGATTCCTTTTCAGAATCGAGTTTCCGAGGCCCAAGAAAGTGAAGGTGAAATCAAGAAAACGTAATAACAACAACTCTGGTGATCGTCTCCCCATCGCGGCCGACTTCTCTTTACACGACTCGTGTGGCTGTTGGCTTCCGTTTGTGATAAGTATAACAGTGGCCTCCCCAGAGCTAACATCTTTAATTCCTGAAATCCCTGTAGTCAGTGGTACCGTAGTAGTGGTGGTGGCGGCGGCGGTATCCGCCTATTTAACTTAGTTTCGGCTGTCTTATGCTTCAGTCGGGTAGACTCAGTCGTACAAAGCTCTTTTCAGAGGATCCACCGGTGGATTCGCTAGAAGTTACTAACTTGAAGCAGCTGGTTAAGAAATTGAAGGGTGACAGAAAAGCAGCTATTAAGACTGCGGGGGCGAGGGAAGTGGCGGATCTCAACGAAGCTGTTAGTGATGTGAGTTAGCGCTCGCCCTGGTGATCGATAAGCAGCAAGGGTTGCTGTGTAGGCTGAGGAAAGGTTGGACGATGCTATTGAAGCACAGGAGAAATCGGGACGCATTACTGCATTGGAGGAGAAGATTAAAACGGCGAATTCTGTTAGAAGTGCATTACAGATGACAGGGGACATCACACGGGCTGGTGAAGTTACCAAGGAGATAACTGGAGTAATAGGGGACGGGGGAGGGGCATGCCAAGCAGCAGTTGGGGGCATAGGGGACGGGGGAGGGGGCATGCCAAGCAGCAGTTGGGGGCATAGGGGACGGGGGAGGGGCATGCCAAGCAGCAGTTGGGGGCATAGGGGACGGGGGAGGGGCATGCCGAGCAGCAGTTGGGGGCATAGGGGACGGGGGAGGGGCATGCCAAGCAGCAGTTGGGGGCATAGGGGACGTCGAAAATGGTGGGGGGCAGGGTGGTAAATTGATAGCGCAGACATTGAGGGGTAGTAGCCGACTATTTGATGATTATGAAACGGGAGATTTATATATTTATCTGGTTAAATTTACTATTGGTTCGCTGTCGTGGTGTGGGATGTGATTGTAGACAGTTAAAAGGGAAATGAAATGATGTCGAGGTTATAATAACATCTTATATGTATGATTTTAATAAACTCAGTCGATTTTGTGGCGCGCTAGAATTGTATGTTTTCAGTATCAAAACGCATTAAAGGCAGCTCAAGAGGACTTGGAGGAGTTCCGAGAGCAAAGGAAGCAGCGTAGGATAGCTCGTATGAAGAGAGAACAGGAACGGGCAGCGGCGGCGGCGGGGAAGGGTGCAGAGGGAGATGAAGATGAGCTTTAATAGCGGAGACTTTTACTCCATAAAGGCTTTCTGCCGAACATTAAAGAAG
Organism: Perkinsus chesapeaki; assembly: GCA_013115145.1. Taxonomy (NCBI): domain Eukaryota; phylum Perkinsozoa; order Perkinsida; family Perkinsidae; genus Perkinsus; species Perkinsus chesapeaki. The sequence continues at coordinate 14,501 of JAAPAO010000487.1, forward strand.
GCTGATGTTTTTTGAACTTATTATCTCACCGTTATCTGGAGTGTCTCTGTTGGGTTATGCAGTAGTAAGGTGTAGTTTGCGGACAGGTATTTGGGGACAGTCTTTGTGTCATGTTCCGTCAGCAGAATCGAAGTTGTAGTGTGTTCGTCGGGAATGTTCCGTAGGACGGTTTTGTGGGTAAGTTTGCGGAGCTTCGGGCAGATACGATGTCGACGAGGAGCAGCTAAAGACCATTTTCTCGACGGTGGGGCCGGTGGTGAGCTTTCGATTGATGCACGATAAAGTGACGGGCCGGCCGAAGGGTTATGGATTCTGCGAGTAGGTGGTGGTGATTCAATGAAAGTGAGTGTCACCATCCACGGTCAGATATGCTGACCAAGAGACTGCCTACGCTGCGATGCGAAACCTTAACAATGTCGAGTGTGGAGGGAGGCCACTGCGTGTTGATTGGGCCGACCATGAGCTGCGGAATACAGAGGGTAGTGGAGAGCGGCGGCGGCGCTGTAGAGGTGATAGGAATGTAGAGTAGGTGTGCAGAGATCGATTCAACGGAGCGGAGCTGACGTTGGCAGGGGAAATGTTAAGGTGGGGGGTAGCTGTTGGGGTGGAGAGGGAAGTGTGGTATGAATGGCGGCAGGTTAACAATAAGAAATTGAGAGAGTTCCAGCAGCGATTGACGGACGAGAACGCGGAGCATTTGGCATTAGATGTAGCTGACTACGAGGAGTACGCATGAACCTAAGATACTCGGCAGGTTCAAACTCACAGTGAGATAGCAGCGTTGTTAAACCAGTGGTCTACAGTAGAGCTCTACGAGTTCCTCGGGCACTCGCAGCAGTTTGTTAACGAGAACCCGGAGGGAGCAAGTAGGCAGCGGACGGTGGGGTTTGGTGGCGACTTCCGCTCTAGGAGCCCTTTTTGTGGCGCATCCTCAGCTGCCGTTGGCTATCAATCATGTTGCTTATCTGCTTGGCTTCACGTCGGAGCCTACCTTCCCAATGACACCGGATGATATTATGTAATAGGGCTGGGGGGGATTCGAACGCGGGGTCTTTGGAATGAAGGAAGAAGGGATTAACCAACTGAGCTATTTTGCTTCAAGTTACGCGGAAGAGCGTATCAAGGCTCTGCGACAGCATCGAATATGTCCAGCCAAACCAATCCAGCCGCCTCGGGCAGTCCCCATCAGTCTAGTGACCGATCCCACAGCTCAGCTCCAAGCTGGTAGTATTCCCTTCCTCTCCTCGCCCTCCACATCTAATAGGTATATCAAATCCCATGATGAGTGGAGTGCTTCCCACTGGAGTTCTGGCTGCCGGTGCCAGCATTGCCGGTGCCAGGTAAGACGGCAGCAACGAGGCTGTTTGGGAGGATGTTGCTGTCGTTGGATGCTCTCCTGTAGGGCCACCACGGTTGGTACTATTTCGCGAGTCACTTCTATCGGTACTGGTGGAGTAGCGGCGCACGCTGCCGCTGCTAAGAAGGTGAGCGTGTTGTTTTATCTTCGTTGGTCGGAGCTTCATTCTAGCCTGTCGTTGACATTGCTGCGCTGCCAGCTGACACCAAGGAGGCTCTTCGGAAGCAACTGGCACAGATGACCCCAGCTGAGGTGAGCAGCAGAGTGGTCTTGGGGGGATCCGTCTCTAGTGGAGAAGAACACATCGAACACGTTCCTTCTGGGGATGCCCCGGCAGCAGGAATGATCCCGCTTTATGGAGATGTATCATTTGAAGGCGAGATTTGTGCGGTGATGAAATAGAACTTTCGATTGGAAATATCTTCGTGGGGGAGCATCCAATGCATCCTAGCTGGGGGGAACCTCTCATTTTTCCTATCATCATTGGGCTGTTCAGGTGGCAAGCCTCCCAGCAGACGTTCGAGAGATAATGCAGCAGTTGGCGGTCTCAACTGGAGGAGGAGGATCGTCAGGGTCCGGCGGCGGCGCACGATAAGAAGTGTTTCATTTGCACCAGACTTGTGTTGTTTACCAATGTCAATTTAACAAAGGGCAGTTTTTGTCCATGCCTCCTCCTCCTACTACTACTACTGCCACCACCATCATCCCAGAGGTGGTGGTTCGAGACCCTCTAGCTCGAAATAGGTGGGTCATGATGGTCACCATTGTCGCCAATCACCGCCCTCAGTGATATGATATTCATTCTAATCGTGCTGGTTGTGGGTATGTTATTTATAGTGCCGATATTACGCTTCACTCCGGACGGTGTACGAGAACCCGTCACTGCGCCACGAAAATCCAAATCATCCCGAGACCGTCGTCCCTCTGGTATGGCGGTTGGTAATTAGTGCCTTGCCATTGTATCTCTAAGGTCCTGTGATGGCCGCTGTAGTTGGCGTGATGAAGGACATCGCAGCTGGCTTTGACCCTTCTGGAACATATTCCAGGCAAGTGGAGGTCGAATCTCAGGGAAAGACAGCTGAACAGGAATATGTTGTGCAAAGGTGGATTTCAAAATGTGCGAGCGAAAAAACGAACAAGTGTGTTTTTCGAGTGTTCAAAACAGTTTTTTTTCGTGTGGGAAATCAGGGGGAATATTTTCAGCCATGAAGCAATGACTAGTTGTCCGGTAGCTCGGTAGGGAACATTTTCTCCCTCAGGGTCAGTTCTGAACCAGACAGTGAGAGCTATGAGCTCCAGGTGAGGTGGCTCGACAAGAGGGACCAAAGCAGCAGCCATCACTTCCTAGGAGCCGATGACTCGATCCCCGAGCCCTACAAGTTCAATGAGAGCATGCGCCTATGATGGTGATGCCGCGCAGGTGACGACCAGGAGGAAAGTTTCCCCTGTCGAAATGGTGGACCTTCTTAGTGGTAATTAATACTGCTTTATTGCTAGAGAATCGAGTTATTTAGTTTACAAATTTGCTACTGCTGCCCGAACCCTACGTGATACTACTCGAATCATATCAAACGAAGCGAACAAGCAAGCTTGATGCGTGTAATTGAACAGTTTAACTAGGACAGCGCCACCACCACCACGGAAGCAATAATCGACAAGAATCCTGACGACAATAGTCGATTGTATGAACTTCCATGGCAAGCGAGAGCCGGAGAATGATACCTCTATACTACTTCAGCATTTCCAGGTCAATTAATTTTACTAATAAATTGCCCAGTATACTTTTAATGCCATAACCAAACATGGTGCACCTTACCAGAACATAGTTCTCTCTATGCCTCTCGTCCCCCTCTCTCTGCCCTAGTTCTCTCTATGCCTCTCGTCCCCCTCTCTCTGCCCTAGTTCTCTCTATGCCTCTCGTCCCCCTCTCTCTGCCCC
>JAAPAO010000488.1:0-24503 GCA_013115145.1 Perkinsus chesapeaki
AGTTTGTACCAGTTTAACTGCGTACGAGTTTGGCTATGTACCAGCTTGCACTGTACGATATGATACTCACCCCATGTCCGATCCAACACGCGAAACATTAAAGTGATCCTGAAATGCTTGCGCGACAACTTCGCGTTGAGCCCTGTTTCGGGTGGTCGTTAAGTCTAGTGTCGTGATAGGTGTTAACGCTTTCTTATCACAATACCTATCAGCTTTATTGAGGGTAATTGCGTTTGGTACGACCAGCGCACTGCTACATTTACGCGCCTGAACCCTGACAATACAAACTTGTACGATATCCATGGAATCGAGGACAATGTCCTGCTTGCGAATCGTTCATTACAATCCATTTCATTACAGTCATTATAATAGTCCATTACAGTCATTTTAGTAGTTATTTCAGGTGTTTGGCCCGCTGAACCCAAGCGGGCTGCGACAAGACCTGAAATGGGGCCGAAGCAATATGGAATTCTCAACAAGATTGTATTGCTGGGTACATATGCTCCGAGCAGTTACCCAACACCTTCCTACCTACATAAATTTGAGCACGGAAGGGACAGAAGAAAACGTTCAAGCTAGGAGGAAAGACTTCAAAAGAGATATAAAGGCGCTGCACCGTTGTACCAGCAACAGTATGTTTGAAGACGCTGCAAAAGCCTTTCAAGTCAAGTGGGAGGGAATTAACAACAAAATTTGTTGAACAAATTGCTGAAATATTTCAGAAAAACGTGGCTGTACGAAAAAGCTACGTTGTACATTGGAGCGCACCGAAAATTTAAAGAGCGCTGCCGAAGGCATCAACGGAGGTCTTAAAGCAGGTAGGTATTTGGAGCATATAGGATGTAGAGTCTAGAAAATTCGGGATATATTCTGTTATGACATTCACTAGTACGATACCGTTAGAAATACTGTACAACATGCTAAGTAACAATTTAAGATCGCGTGTTTGAAAAAGTCCTCCGGCATATGAGCAAGCCCGAATAGCAAACTCAGGCAGCTATGTCTACATGCTAGGTGAAATCTAGTATTCAACTTTTAGGCCTCAGCTCACTCTGATAAAAACTTGAATTTTGGGGTTCAAGTCTAGCTGTGTTGTGTAATTTGAATTGGCACGTATTTTCCAAGGTGATAGCTTATTCTTGTTAACCATATATATTATCGTTAGGCACCCGCAATCTTTAAATTTGAAATAAATTTCTTGTTATGTATCATATTACATCAATATAATTATCAACTTCAATGATCTACTGACTTATGCGATCCTACTCCTGTATTTTATAACTTTAAACTATGTTCGAAAGTGGTCTCAATCTTTGCTGCTTAGGTAGAATCCTTCAACGCACTCGTGCATGAGGTGTTGGACTGTTGCGAAGACTTTGCTTGGGGAAAGGCGTCTGAGGGAGAAAGAGTGTCACTGAAGCGGGCGACAGAAGCGGCCAAATGGGCACTGCAACTGAAACTTGTCTACACTGACGCTGAGGCTAGATATTACATGGTGCCAGCTAAGGGATTTATCCAATCAGCGGTTAACAGCCTCGTCATTGACAACACGGTTGCGCAGTTGTATCTACGACATGAGAACTTGCAAGGGGCACAGTGGGATGACTGGAGGCAAATTCGAGACACTATCGAAGGGATATTGATTATTGACGCTCGACCTGGAATGCACTATTCCTGCTCCTGCTACCAATCCAAGAAAGCCAAACAGGAAAAAAGACGTGCGATCACTCGCTAGGGATTAGACTCCTAGTTGGGGGTTACCTCGGCCCTTACCGTATTCGAGATCTTCTTCAGTTTAGTCCAAAACCTGTTGGGCGCCCAAAGTCCGTGATGTCTAAATCACTGCCCTGGAGAATTAGAACTCGTCTGTAGGTACGACACCACGACTGCTCTTGAAGTTGACGAAGACCACAGAGCCCGAGGAGAACTTATCGACCTAAATATGGCCAGAGATCGCGTCGAATCGCTGCGCCTACCCGATGGAGCAAGGAGGATAAATACCACCTGGATTCTACCACCTGCCGTAGATAATCCACCACCGTCAGCAGGTAAGACGTGAAAGGCTTATTTCGTGCTGTTCTCTGCGATACACAGTGAACTCAATGCTCGAAAGCCGAGTACAGCCACTTTTTGCAGGTAGCAACTATCAATCACCATTGGTTTCGCACGGCTACGGGGATACTGATGAAGAACGTCATCCAGTTAATGGAGTAACCTCTCTTGTTACTGAATGTTTTCACGCGTTTTAATTTAGGCGAGCGAGATTACAACATTGCTGAGGAATGGCAAGGCTTCAAGATACGTATTCGTTATAGTAGCACTTTAACCGATAACTAATAGTTGCTGACACGATGGCCGCTGCTGATACTGAAGTGTAAGTTCCCTGACTGGTCTTTTTTGATGCCCGCAAAAGTTAACTCGTATTTTCCCAATATTTTTTTGGGAAATGAATCGCACTGCCCCTTGAGGCCTCCTCCCCCGTGAAATCGAAAAATGATGAGAACAGCCTCTGTGCAGAAATGCATTGCTTCTTGGTGTCAAATTGTATTCATTCTCATCATTGAGTTTGCAAAACTTTTCGCAATTACTCTGATTAGTTCCGTATAGCTTTCTATTCTTGTCGTGAAGTAGTTTCTTTGCAGTGCGCGAATATCTTGCCTGGCTAAGCTATACGGACTATCAGATCGGTGCAAAAATGAGGCCTGTTACTCTCGACAATCACATCTTATATAAATAGTAATTAATGTATAAATGTAGGAAGACCGCTTTAATAATATTTTTTCATCCATCCCTTCAAAATCGGTTCTACTAGGAGAATTCATAACTGTGAAGTTCCGTTTTCAATAATCAATCAATTTCGTTTTGTGATGGATATTTCTTCCTTATCGTTCAGTCCGGTCATTCGCTGCACCTCGAAGCACTCCGCTAATTTTTACATCAGAGCCCTCCAGAACTTCCTCAATGGGATGCCGGTAATAAGAGATTGGATATTGTGAATGAATATTTCAACAGTCTCACTAGCTCAGTTGGTAGAGTGAATGGCTTGGAAGCTTGAGGACGCGGGTTCCAAACCCGCGAGGTCTTCAATCTTTTTTCTGATGATATACTTCCGTCTATCGGCAATGGAGCGTTTTAAGTTCCTTTACTGAAGTGTTGAAACATGTACCAAGTTCATTCAGCTGTGAAAGCTCCAACATTTTTTTGGGGGAAAATTCATACTTAACTTCGCTGGCATTATCACATTTGAGGTTTTACTTGCACATTATCTGTTATATGTATCATTACTGATTATATAATAAATGTATCTTTTCTAGTGAGAATATTAGTATCAACTTAAGTGTGTTTTGGAAATAGATTTCTATATTCCTTTTATCACTGCCTGTGTCACCTGGTGGTGTATGAATATATATCTGTATCGTCTATGATGGGTGATACAAGGTCAGGATAGGATGTACTCTGCCCGTCTCTCAGTATCTTTTTATATAATTATTTTTTTTGTACAGTTACTTGTTTATTTTATATTATTATTACCGCCATTTTCACTAGTAATTGTTTGGTACTATTTTGTCGTAATACTTGACAATATATTTTCCTTTTGTTGATAGTTCATGACACACCGTGAACTGAAAATCTGGAAAACATCAATACCGCCCACTTTTGGTCGTCATTGTGGAATATATAGCACAAATTCAACCTCGCAGTTTTGACTGCCCCACAGCAGAGTGAATAATGTTAGTTATTATCTTGATGAAGGATCTACTATTATTAGATATTTATTGATATAATGTGTATGATTAACAAGCTTGGCTGTGGTGCATTATTATAATTTATTATTCTCATATCACTCGCTTCTCTAGTTTCGATATTCTATCATACTCGGTTTACTAGCATAACTGTTACTAGTCTACAGGCCTACGAACCAGCTGCACTTCCATATTAGATACTTTATGATCAGTTTAATTTTTTCAAAAAATTTCTATATTTTTTGATAGGTTATTGCTATTGCTAGTATTTAATATTAAGTAATAATATAATAAGTGTTATTCAATGCTAATATTAATATAGATGTTATTCATAATATATTACGTTCGGCAATCAATTTTTATAATTTCCTCTCTTTTACTCATTTTGTAGTTATTCTATTTGTTAACAAACTTTGTCTTTTTGTTGTTGTAATTAGTTAAATCATATAGATGACTAATATAATATTGATAAATGGCAATTAATATAATATTCGATGATACTCATTGTTACTCAGGCCAAAGGGGACTACCCAGCGAAGCCCGCCGTTGATCGTGTTGAGGTGACCGGCCTCGCTGCCGCTATCACCTACGCGGTGGCAGCTGGCACTGCTGCTGAGGATGCAGGTGTGGGAAAGATGATCAAGATCGAGACAGATATTGTGATGGTTAAACCGGATTATGGTATGGGAAGATCTACCGAGGAGCATGGTAAGATTTCTTCGTCTGGGAAAAAATCTAAAATTTCGAAAATTTCTCGACTAGAGTATAGGCAAGAATTTTTAAGATGTTTCTTGAATTCTTCATTTTTGGGAAAATGGGATAACTCTTATAAGTGTTGTAGTTTCAATAGTATTACTACTAATAGTGTACAGCGGTATAGTTTACACCTTTGTGGTCGTTGTGTCATATACCATCGGATGGGGGGATGCTAGGGTTTGTTACTTTCATAATACACCTTTGAAGAGACTATTTTTTATTATATATTATATTGTCAAAAATAGAAAATGTTACTATAGCATCAACAAGTGATTAACTGTTATGGGCTTGGGTCAAGAAAGAAACGTGTTTGATATCTGCGGAACACATTTCTGTGAGCCTATATTTATGTTTGACAATTATGCCAGTTGCACGTATTATTGGAAATGTTCTAATGTGGTTTAGGTGTACCGAGCATAAGTATTGTGGTTGATCGCATCGTCGATGGTAAAGACGTCGCGAAGGAGAAGGAGCAGTCGAATTAGAAGGATGACTGCCTTTCATGCTGTCGACCCGGGTTCGATTCCCGAATGGGGAGTTTTTTCACCTTGAAAGATTGCCTGGCAAAGTTGAAGTCGATTTGCTTCTCGAGTTATTTACTGTTCTTAGAACGCATCCGTCTTGAGTTGCAGTGGAAATAATTACCTTTGAAGCGTATTTAATTGGGTTGTTAGATAGTATCAGACGTCGAAGCGTGCAAGATACGAAATAGGTTGATGGTAACGCCCTTAGGAACCTGGTGATTGGTTATTAAATCCCTGTTGAGCTTATATTGATGAGGTTTATTCCAAAAGTGATATTTTGCTCAGATACATTCAACTGTTGGGGTGTTTAATTTCCTTTGTTGTTGTTTTCTCGTCTTTCTATGATATAGGTTATGATTTATACAGACAATAAATTTCAGCGTATTAGAAATGATAATTCCGATTAGGAATATCGGTTTTTATTTTTTCGCGAGTAAATGATTCCGATCAGGTTGCTTCGCTGTTCCGATGTCCCGCAGCCGCAGTTCTTCTCGCAGTCCCTCCGAGCGTCCGAGTGAGAAGAAATCTTCCGAGTGCGATAAAGATACTTCTGAGAGGCGCGCAAGATCCCCCAGTGATCCTCGTGAGAAGAGACGTCGCGAGGAGCAGAAGGACTTGGTGGCGTGCGTTGCGCATGCGGTAGAAAAAACGAATCTTTTGAAACTGGAAGATTTCACTGAGGACCGTCTGACGATGAGGAATCTCGAGAACAGTTATATGCGGTATGGAGGAAGCTTCGTGGTCGAGCTTATCGAGGAGGTTTTGCATTCGGTGGGGTTTGATGTCAGAGATCGGAGGGACATTCACGTGCCACATAAATTTGCTGGGATAAGGGTCAATAGGATTATGCGTTATATGGAGGAGGAGAGGCGTCGAGCGGGGGCGCCGAGGAAGGTTTCGGTGACGAAACTGATGGAAAAATTGGATATTGAAGATGACAAGATCGAAGAGAAATTAAGATCTCTGACGCAGAGGCAACTGCGAAAGATTTCGGAGGGGCTTGGGGAAGGCTCGGATGGCAGAGAGCGGTTGCTGGAAAGGATTGAGGGTAGGCGACCGAGGAGAAGATCGAGAAGTCGATCTCGCAGTTAGATATGTAATAGTTTTAATATTGACAGATTTGTTGGGTTGCCTGGGATGGATGCCACGGTGCGTTCTCTGCTGGCGGGAGTGGAGCGGTCGAGGTGGTTTGATAATATAAATTATTGGTTGTTATTAGCACTCAGTACGATAGGGGACTTGCATTTACGGTAGTATTTTTTATTAGCTTGTCGGAATGGAAGTATCTATTTTCGCATGAAAAGCACGCTTCAACCTCCTCAGTTTTTCCCCGGCATGTCCAACCGTTCCCGATCATCTAGCCATCGTAGCCGCTCTTCAGCAAGCAGTCGAAGGAGCAGCGATCGAAATCGATCACCCGGGCGCGCGCGATCTTCATATGAGAATGTGAAGGGGGTTATTGAACGGGGACTCGATCGGTCTAGAATTACACTTTACGTAGAGGATTTTACAGATGATAAGGATCTGGTTGATGACCTGGTTCGGTGCTATCGAATGCGGGGAGGCAAGTTTGTGGGGGAGATAATCGATCGCGCGATCGATTCGATTTCAAGGGATTTTAGGAGTCGGAAGGAAGTGGGTCATCCGGAGAGATTGGTTGCGGCGCGCGTAAAAAGGTCTATGAGGCAGAGGGACGAGAATTTTTCACTGAGAGAACGGCGGAGGGAACCGTCTCGATCGAGATCTCTGTCGGGGGTTCGACCGGGAAGAAAGGTTGATGTTGAGGAGTTTGCGAGGAAATATGGTATTGATTACGAATGTGAGGCGAGGCTGAAACGACTAAGTCAGGATCAATTGCAGAGAGTTTGCGGAGGAGATCTGGTGGTCCATAGAGATTGTAGAAATGTGAGCAGTTTAATAATGGCAAGAATAAGGGATGAGATGAGAGGGTTGTTGAGGGAAAGGAGGAGAAGTAGGTCTAGAAGTTGAGCTAGTTTGTATCTTGCATGGTTCGAGCTCGGATATGGGAGTTTATTTTGTTGATAGAATAGGATTTGATATTTCTCATACAATTGGAGTGCTTGAGTTTTGGGGGCATCTAAGGTTGATCCTGGTTAGATACAATATGAGTCAAATTTCGTACTCGTCATTCCTAGACACTACTCATCAAACTAGGGGTATCTTAGGTTGATGCTGGCGTGATACGGAGTAGGTTGGTTATTACTCGCCATAAATAATAAGTATTCAGCTAAATTTTACATATTCACCCTCTGGTTATTTTCCCATCAGCATTCTTCTTTCAGCGAAGGTATCTTAGGTTGATGCTGGTTAGATACTAAATAGGTTGATTTTCCTGCTCTCTCAGCATACCCAGTCATCTCCTTATAATGGCTCGCAGCCCCAGCAACAGCAGCCGTTCCTCCTCCAGGAGTGATTCGAGATCTCCACCAAACAGAGAGGGAAGATCCGAAAAGAGGGGAAGATCTGACTCGAGAATCTCACGCTCGAGGTCCGCGGAAAAAGATAGAAGTCGATCCAGACGAGAAGAGCGTTCTGCGTCATCCAGAAGAAAATCGATCAGTCGATCGATTTCGCAGAATAGGGAAGTATCCAAGTCCCGTGAGGAGAAGCCTCGTTCAAGATCGGCTTCAAGCAGTGACGTCAGTGATGTGGACAGGACCAAACCTCGCCTCAGAAGGGACCGTGCGGATAGTCGAGGGGACAAGATAATCGAGGAAGCGGTGGATGGTGCGGTTAAGAAGCAGAGGATCGTCGAACCCGAGGACTTCCTGGATGACTCCCTTACGATGAGATTGCTTTATTCGGTGCTCGAAAGATCAGGGAGAGAGTTTGTGGAGGATGTGCTCTACGAAACGGTTCATTCGATCAACCAAGATGTTAAATCTCGCAGGGATATCAGGATTCCACAAAAATACGTCGGCATTCGAGTTAAGAGGATTGTGCAGAGGAAGGAGGACGATATGGCGTTCAGAAGGAGATTTGCGGCGCGCGAGAATCGCCGAAGGAGGGAAAGATCGTATTCCAGATCGTCGTCCAGATCGAGAAGCAGAAGTCGCCATCACAGAATTTCAGTCTCGGATATGTGCGATAAGTACAGTCTTGATGCCGAGTGTGAAGATCGCCTGAGAGAGCTAACCCAAGAGCAGCTTGCCCGCGTGTTCGGACCAGACCTGCTCATCAGAGCTGATTGCAGGAATCCAAGCTCGATTGTCATGAGTCGTATTCGTGACGCGGTCCGTGGACGCTGGAGAAGAATGTCGCCGAGGAGATACAACAACCGCAGGAGGAGTTACAGTCGCGATCGCTGGAGTCCAAGTTCGAGCCGCTCTTCGAGATCTTATAGCAGATCTCCAAGGAGAGATTCGAGATCTCGCAGCAGAAGTGATAGTAGAGATTGAGTTGGTTGGATTGAGCAGTAGAAGTAAAATCTTTTCGGGTTTTTTAGAGTTGAGTTCTAAGCAGTTGAGACTGGCAGATCATTTCCGGTCTTTTCAGCGAAGCCAATAGTATAACGAAGGCCTCTAGGGCCGCAGAAGTGCGTTATCGAAGGACGCATTTCAGGAGACGCTGACCCCGAAATGCACTTCGACCCTGAATTTCGGGGATAAATAGGTGTTCCTAATGCGGAGGAGATTGAATGGGAATGTGTTAGGTGAAGTATATTCGTGAACTAACAGTAAAGATCAGATGCATTCCTCCTGTCTAGCCTAACATTATCTAATATCATTCTATCATTGCGTGGAGTTCATCATTGCGTGGAGTTCATCATCTCTTCCCGAGGCATGGTTTTTCGCGACCAATAGTTAGTCGTGAAACGGCTGATCGATTTAGTGTGATGTTCCTCTTGCAGTAGTCATGCCTGGAACATCTGCGTACTAACGCACAAAGTTGAGGGAGGAATTGAAAACAATAGAGCCAGTAATTTATAATGACACGGTTTCCCCAGCAGTTCCTGTTGGTATGGTCTAATGAGTAGCTCACTACTGCGACATGAACTAGAGGAATCTTTCGAATGCCCAATCACTCAGGAAGTTATGATAGATCCGGTTACCTTGGTAGAGACTGGATTCACATACGAACGTGCTGCTCTCAAAGCCGCGTTGAAGAAGTGATATATATGGGAAAGGATGTTATTGCCCTGAGGAATGCATTTGAGGTTTTCGTCTGGTCCAGGACCAATATTGCATTATATCGCATCCGCGTTAGGACATTGTGGTCGTAGAAAACTCTCTCGTGACGATTAACGGAAATGTCAGTTCAACCAGGCCAAACTCCAGCGGCGGGGTACTTGGAATTGTCGTACACAACTTCTGTCTCCTTCTTACTTTTAGGCGGCCAAGGATTGACCCTCTGACCAACGCTCCTCTGAAGAGCCAAAAGATCGTCCCAAATCGTGCGCTCAAATACGCTATCGAAGTATTTAATAATGCAACGTAAGATATACACGATGCGAATGCAATTGATCCCTTACCGAAAGGGTGCGAAGGAAATTTCGGAGAATTTCTGTGGATTTTTTTTATTTTCACAAGTTTTCTGAAAAAAATCCCCCCTTTCAAACCAGGGCACATTCATCCTGATGGTTCACCTAAGGCAGACAAAAGATGTATATTCGATCAGGCAGCCATTGCCGTCCGTTTCGACCTGCCTGATTTGCCGGGCACCGATTGATTCTCAAACGCTCGAGGAGAGTGGCATATGCCAGCCCTGCCAAGATTCGATTTTAGAAAACGATCCTGAATTTTGCGAGAGTTCCGAAGATAGCTGTAAGTGTTTCATATGTTGCACACCTACACATGAGAGCGACTTCTGTCCCGCCTGCGAGAAAGTCGTCCTAGAAGTTGCCAATGAGTCCGAAATGGCTCCTGATTTGGGCGACAACGAGATGAACGATAATACTCTTACCAAGCGATTTGAAACTCCCGTGAGTTTGTGCCGGTCTATGGAAAGGACTGAAACTCCCAGTACGGCCGCAGCGTGGAGTGAGCGTCTTCGGTGATGATTAGAGAGTAGAAGTTGTGTTTATAGTGAATTAAGGCGGGGCGAGAAGTTTTCTAGCATACCACTTTCTGAACGAATCTGCTTATCGTTGTTGCTGATTGGCATCACGCATGCGGCTTGATGCTATGACTATCAGCACCCATACCAACGAGGATCTCTAGTTCAAAGTAACTTGCGGACCGACGAACCGTCGGCGATGATTATTGTGGCCGAGGCCATGATCCTCCAACGCATATTCCCTCCCACTACGAGGCTCGTACGCTCGCGATGGTTATAAGCAAGTTATGATAACTTCCAGCTTCGAGGGACCGTTAAAATTTCTCTCGAGGAATTTTGATAGAGTCGAGTCGACGGTACTACCCGCAAGTGCATAGGCAGGATTTGTGTTAGAATGAGTGTGGAGCTCAATTGGTACCGAGATAGTGACTGCCTTAATAGCTTTAGCTATTACTATTAGGTATTATGACATACTCAGTATGTCGCTACCGCTACAAGAGGCTACCACGCGGATTGTTAGCCTGGTCTGCCGGAACTCGAGTAACTGTTGTGAAGTGATCCGATATCGTTTAACTTCGTGAGAGCGACAACAATGATGAATAGAAGTGGAAAATGACAAAGAAGAACAGACAACTAGATTCCGTACTTGCGATACAGGTCTGGCTTTATGCAATTTGTTTCCTTCTTGACCTTCAAACAGGACGAGAAAATACGAATTGACGTGAACTACGCCACTGCCTGTACAACTTTGAATATAGACAATAGTCACACGCAAAGCTCGCGGAGTGCACGCAGATTGGATCATAAGATTTCAGTATAGCCGGCTTGCCAAGACGGATCATCCGACCTAGTGGAGGTGATTGTGGAACCCTTACGCTGGAAGTGAGCTTCGTAATATCTTTCACTATGGGAACACAACAAACTTAAGCTCCGTTATAGCCTAGCGTAAACAAGCGTTATTATACTATTATTATGATAAATAATTAGCGCATGCTCGTTAACAGATGGCAAAGCACAAAACAGTGCCGAAAACGGGTCGGCACACATGAGTTGTGTAACTTTTTTCCAGACTTTCTAAGCCAGAGATGTCCGAGAATCGTACTTTTAGATAAAGTGTAAGCAGTGGTTAGTAAGTTAATAATGCTAACTACCACCGTTGAGCTACGTCCAATGCCTCAACCCAGACCACCGCCTATTGATGTGTACATTTCCTCTCTGCACGCCAAGCTTATATCTCACTTGAGTTTTTCAGAGCAACAATTTGAGTGTTCCCGGATTTCGGTTCTCATGTTTGCTTCGACACTTCAATCTTGATATTACCAAGGGGCAGTACAACGTAAGCTCTGCAATCGAAGATATCACAACACTTGGGCCTAGTCTGTTTGATTATCCGCTGACTTCAAGCTGTGAAGATGATATATCACAGATGAAGATATAGTGGTGCTTTGTTGTTGAGATACCTTGGCTTTCAAGGCTGCCGGGTACAGCTCTTGGGGAACTGACTTGATGTTCGCTCGAGGCTTAACCCTTAAGCTATGCGTTGGTCCATTGCCAATGAAGCATACGTTGTACTCCCTCTCATATCTCCTTGTTGTGTTACATTGTGTGTATAAAGGTTGTCATTTTACGCGATGATCGAGAGAATGCAGAAGCCTCTGTAATTCTCCGGTTCATGTAAATAACGCACGAAGATATGTACCACTATGAAGCACCTGGTAACTTACCTCCGATGATAGCCGAATCACAAAGGTCTATATGGAAACAAAAGGAGCCTATACCGGCAAGGTGTAGAAATTCTCCTATTCACTAGCTCCATGGAAAGCATTCACGACAGTGGCAGGCACAACCCCACTTTGAAAGAAAGGTGTCGCTGCTATTGTAGTAGCACCACTGAGGCATTCATGTGCTCGTTCACTAGCATATGGCAGAGTGAATGCAGTTATATATTTACTTCAACACAAATCCGAAGCGGCAATGTGGTATAGAATGATGAACTCGATACGTACTATAGCGGGCCGCAACTAGCGGCTGCGTAGAGAACTGTCAAACGAGAATCCATACCTCCAACTGTACTAGTTGACATCGCGAAATAAAAATTCATAGCGTGCGGAGGCGAGTCGGCAGGATCCTCCTGATCGAGGTTGGAGAAGATCTAGTAGGTAACCTATATGTGGATCTACACGCCCAATAAAAACTGTAGAGATCACCAAGTGTCTCTAGTAACTGCAACATCGGTAGACGTTATAAGGATTGTAAGATAACAATAATTCCGAGATACAACGGGATGATGCAGATGTGGTGCCATAGAACTGCTACTCGCCTAGTGGCAGTTCGAGGGAGCGAACACCGTGTGGGATTCATCTTCACCTACCATTATCGCTGCCTCATCATCAATATCATACAGTAGTCTGAAGTTGAAATCGACATAGGGGTACTCCAGAAGGCTTGGCCAATCAGGTATGATATCCTGAGTTCTATTGATAGACGCCTCACTTCTGATATACTTCATCCTTTCGAAGCGTATGTGAACATGACGATTGGTTCTAAATTCGCCATTGAGCGTGTCGTCGAAGAAATAGATGGCAGAGCTAGTTCCATTTGTGAGCTTATCATGTTTCGGAGAAGTACAGGTTCTGTGAGGAGTTGGGTATGTTGGATGCGGCGTAGTGGTGGTTGTAGTGGTGGTGGTGGTTTCGTGATGAGAAGGATTTCGGAGGCGTCTGGTCTTCTTTACGAAGGACACTTCACCCTCCGGCGCGTAAAGCCGGATCTCCTTCGTTGTCTTATCATACTTCAACCTCCAACGGTAGAGGACATATGGGAAGCTCTTGTCATCATTCGGGAAGGTGGAGGAAGCCAAGTTGATTAAGCCCGTTGCCTCATCATAGGTAAACTTCACTACATTGAAAACAATTCTGACCCACTGGACTTCTAGTTGACCACTGAGTTCATCTGGAGTTTGGATAAATATGTAGTTGAAGTAATTACCAATTTTGTGGCTGTAATATCCCAACGGGACAGCCCCCTGCCCACATACAAGATCACAAGTACCACCGATGAGGATGAGGAGTCGAAGCATCATTGTTGACAGCGACTGACAGCAACAGTTGTTTATCAAAGTGTTACTGTGACAGTACCGTGAACGGTTCCTATCAGGGTTGCACATGCGTGCAGTCAGGGGCGGAGAGAGTAGGGTCGAGCAGAGCCGTCTGAGGCATGACCGCCTTTTAGCTGCGTCCACTGTATCAACTGCTAGTGATGAGTGTCTCATTGTTGAGCCTAGCATCACATTAAAAGCTCCATCGAAAGCTGTTGGAGCATTCCTGCGTTATACCCCGTTCGGTGAATGCGACAGCAGGTAGACGGTCACGGGCTGCTCCCGTCATGAGCTTGCTATTCGGTCTCCAACACCGCAGGAGATTAAGAATGTTGCTCATTGATACACCACGTTTTATGAAGTCTTCATCATGGAGAGCCTCGTTTTATGCAACCTTGATAATATGACGAGTTGGACACTTGGCACAGCAACATAGCCAACTTGGCAATAAATCATGGCGTGGACTGGGGAGTCCCCAGTCACTGTCCCCAGTGAGGACAGTGGCAGGCGGCGGACCGTGTTATCTAGATCTCGTGAGTAATCCTAGCGTTGATAATTATAATTTGGATAATATAAGTGTGATAGAAGTCGCTTGTTACTGCAAAGATTGATAAACGCGACGCTGCGGAGGCTTGAATGCTCGCAAAAAGTATAGGAAATATTATGCGAAAAACGATGTTAAAGAAAAAACGATTTACTTTAACCAGAAAGGGCCGCCGTTCTCGTTGGAAGTCTTAGCGATAACGCTACCAAAGACGAGAGACATGATGGCGGATAGCTTAATAACGATGTTAATGGCGGGACCAGAGGTATCCTTCAGTGGGTTACCGATAGTATCACCAGTGACAGCGTTCTTGTGAGCTTGAGAGCCCTTGCCGTTCTCGGGGCCGAGACCACCGGCTTCGATGAACTTCTTGGAGTTATCCCAAGAACCACCAGTGTTAGACATAGATATGGCTAACTGGACACCGGAGACGAGAGCACCGCACAAGAGACCGGCAGTGCAGTTCTTACCGAAGAGGAGACCAGCGACGAGAGGAGCCAAGATAACCAAGCAGCCGGGGGTAATCATCTCCTTGAGGGACGCGTGAGTGGCAATCTTGACGCATTTGGTGTAGTTGGGCTTCATCTCACCAGAGATAATCTTGGGGAACTGGGACATGCACTCCTCAACCATCTCGTTAGCTGCCTTACCCACGGACTTCATGGTCATAGCGGAGAAGGCATAAGGCATCATAGCACCGAAGAGAAGACCGGTGAAAGTCCAGGGGTCGAGCAATGTAACAAATCTAATGTGAGCTCGGACAGTGTAAGCGCCGAACAAGGCGAGGGACACAAGGGCGGCAGATCCGATGGCAAAGCCCTTGCCGATAGCCGCAGTAGTGTTACCGGCGGAATCGAGAGCATCCGTGCGCTCTCTGACCTCAGGGCCCATGCCGGACATCTCAGCAATACCACCAGCGTTATCGGAAATAGGACCATAAGCATCGATAGACAAGGACATAGTGAGAGTACCAAGCATACCAAGAGCACCGAGGGCAACACCGAACATACCGGCAAGAGAGAACGCCACGCAGATGGTAATGCACAAGCAAACAATAGGGATGACAGTAGAAGCATATCCACTGGCGAGACCAAGGATGATTCCAGTAGCAGCGGAGATCCTTTCGGCATCGGCGATGCTACGAACAGGCTTATAGGAATCAGAAGTGAAGTACTCGGTTACGTAGCCAATACAGAGGCCAGACCAAAGACCGAGGAGAACACAGACAGCACACTTCCACCAAGTGCAGTGCAGGCGGGAGGCATCAATGGCGAAGAGACCACTGGGAAGAGCCCACCAAGCTAGGAGAATTGCTACTGGTGTCTGGATGGAAGTAGATATAACGAGAATGCCCTTAAGAGCCTTCTCGACGTCCTTTATCTCGCGAACCTTGTAGAAGACGTCGACGCACATCATGGTGACTATACCAACAACGATGCCAACGGAGGACAACATAAGGGGGAACATCATCGCGGACCAACTGCCATAGACGGAAACCTCGGGAGAAGCGGAGCAGATGACCATGGCGGCACAAGTGGATTCGGCGAAAGAACCGAACAAATCAGCACCCATACCAGCGATATCACCAACATTATCTCCAACATTATCGGCAATGCAGCCGGGGTTCCTCGGATCGTCCTCATCGAGACCGTACTCGTTCTTACCGGAGAGATCGGCACCGACATCAGCGGCCTTGGTGTAGATACCACCACCGACACGACCGAATAGGGCAATAGAGGAACCACCCAAACCGTAACCGGTGAGAGCCTCATAAAGGCCAATGACATCATTGCCGTACCACTTTGAGTAGATCAATGCAAGAATGAAGAGGTTAAACACTCCCAAAGAGACAAGGGCGAAACCCATTACAGAGCCACCGCGAATTGCAACATCGTAGCCAGCGGAAATATTCTTCCATGACTCGTGAGTTGTACGAACGTTGCAGTAGACGGCAGTTCTCATACCAATATAACCACAAGCGATCGAAGTGAGAGAACCGACAATGAAGGCGATCATGGTACCGAGACCGATGCAAGGCCAGATGATAACAGAGAAAATAACAACGTATACGAGCATGTACTTATACTCGGCAACAAGGAACGCATTGGCACCCTCCGCAATATGCGACGAGATGTCTCGCATGCGCTCTAGAATCTTCTGAACATCGACTTGCTTGCCATCTGACATCAAGGAGGCTTGCATGCCCGATGGAGGGCCTGTAAGCTTGATACGGCTCACGTAGGTCACCTCTTTAAGGGCCCAGAGCACTCCCAAAATTGGTGGGATAAAGGCGAGTAAGTTAGTCGCAAGAACGCTTGCCATTAAAACAAAGGTCACGTCGACACAATAGTTAGTGAGTGTCCGAACTTCGAGCAGATCTTGAGCTGCGCAGCGATGCACAATAACAGCTTTAGCGACGATTTGTACAAGCGACGTCGGCACTGTTGGATACAAGATACTTGTTGATGGGTTCTTGTTAATGGGTTCGTTAATTGAGGGCCTTAATCGTCACGGGAAAGAGTACTCTACTGCGGTTAGCATCACAACGCGTGCGAATTCTACCGCGTTCCCGAGAGCTTAGAATCAGGTTTGATATCGTGACCAGAGAGAATTAAGAT
The DNA here is from genome assembly GCA_013115145.1 of Perkinsus chesapeaki. Classification (NCBI taxonomy): domain Eukaryota; phylum Perkinsozoa; order Perkinsida; family Perkinsidae; genus Perkinsus; species Perkinsus chesapeaki. The sequence goes on from JAAPAO010000488.1 coordinate 16,299, forward strand.
CCTTGGTGTTAGGGGCTTGATAAAGGCGGGAAAGGCAATACTTACCTCGCTTGCGTTTTCATGTCAGTATGCAAAGCAAACTTGATTTGAATTAACGACTGCAAAAACTCGATTCCCAGCATATCACGATGAAACGTGTACGGTTGCCTACCCGGACACACACCGTAAAGAGGAACTACACAGGAACAACGGTTAGGTAATTATACTATAGCATTACTATATATCTAAAGGAATAGCGCTTACAACCAGAAGGGACCGCCGTTCTCGTTGGAAGTCTTGGCGATAACGCCACCGAAGACAAGAGACATGATGGCGGAGAGCTTGATAACGATGTTAATGGCGGGACCAGAGGTATCCTTCAGCGGATCACCGACGGTATCACCAGTGACAGCATTCTTGTGAGCTTGAGAGCCCTTGCCGTTCTCGGGGCCGAGACCACCGGATTCAATGAACTTCTTGGAGTTATCCCAAGCGCCACCAGTGTTAGACATGGAAATGGCCATCTGGACACCGGAGACGAGAGCACCGCACAAGAGACCGGCAGTGCAGTTCTTACCGAAGAGGAGACCAGCGACGAGAGGAGCCAAGATAACCAAGCAGCCGGGGGCAATCATCTCCTTAAGAGAGGCATCAGTAGCGATCTGGATGCACTTTTTGTAGTTGGGCTTCATCTCACCAGAGATAATCTTGGGGAACTGGGACATGCACTCCTCAACCATCTCGTTAGCTGCCTTACCAACGGACTTCATGGTCATAGCGGAGAAGGCATAAGGCATCATAGCACCGAAGAGAAGACCGGTGAAAGTCCAGGGGTCGAGGATGTTGACCTTGGAGATGCTAGCGCGGACAGTGTAAGCGCCGAACAAAGCGAGGGACACAAGGGCGGCAGATCCGATGGCGAAACCCTTGCCCATGGCAGCGGTAGTGTTGCCAGCGGCGTCGAGAGCATCAGTGCGCTCTCTGACCTCAGGGCCCAACTCGGACATCTCAGCAATACCACCAGCGTTATCGGAGATGGGACCATAAGCATCGATGGTAAGAGACATAGTGAGAGTGCCAAGCATACCAAGAGCACCGAGGGCAACACCGAACATACCGGCGACGGAGTGAGCGACACAGATGGTGATGGCGAGGCAGATGACGGGGATGACGCAGGACACGTAACCAGCGGCAAGACCGTAGATGATACCAGTGGCGGCAGAGATGCTCTCAGACTCGGCGATCTCACGGACGGGCTTGTAGGTCTGGGAAGTGTAGTACTCGGTGGTGTAACCGATGCAGAGACCGGACCACAGACCGAGAAGGATGCAGACGCAGCACTTAACCCAAGAGCAAGCGGTGTGAGCCTCGTCGATGGCGAAGTAACCCGAAGGAAGAGCCCACCAGGAAAGGGCAATAACGGTAGGAGTCTCCAAAATGGTGGAAATAACAAGAACACCCTTAAGGGCCTTCTCGATATCAGGGATCTCCTTAACCTTGTAGAACATGTTGACGGTGAGCATGGTAACGAGACCAACAAGAATGCCAACAGAGGAAACCATCAAGGGGAAGAGCATGGTAGACCAGGTACCAGAAACAATGGCATCGGGAGCAGCGGAGCAGATGACCATGGCGGCACAAGTGGACTCGGCGAAAGAACCAAACAAATCAGCACCCATACCAGCGATATCACCAACATTATCTCCAACATTATCGGCAATGCAGCCGGGGTTCCTCGGATCGTCCTCATCGAGACCGTACTCGTTCTTACCGGAGAGATCGGCACCGACATCAGCGGCCTTAGTGTAGATACCACCACCGACACGACCGAATAGGGCAATAGAGGAACCACCCAAACCGTAACCGGTGAGAGCCTCATAAAGGGCACGGACATCACCGTTATAGAAGGAAGGAACGTTGTAGATGGTAACAAGGATAGCCAAGTTAAGAACAGCCAAGGACACAAGGGCGAAACCCATTACGGAGCCACCACGGAGGGCAACATCGTAACCGTCAGAGAGGCTCTTCCAGCACTCGTGGGCGGTACGAACGTTGCAGTAGACAGCAGTCTTCATTCCGATGTAACCACAAGCGATGGAAGTGATGGAGCCAACGATGAAGGAGAGCATTGTGCCAAGACCGATGCAAGGCCAGATGATAACCGAGAAGAGAACGACATAAACCATCATGTACTTGTATTCGGACACGAGGAAAGCATTGGCACCGGTGGCGATGTTATTGGAGATCTCACGCATAGCGACGAGGATCTTCTGGACATCGCGGGAGTCACCGGCGACAAGGGAGTCCTGCATGCCAGTCTTTCCCTTGTAGGGACCAGTAAGCTTGATGCTACGAACATAGACCAGCTCCTTGACGGCCCACAAAAGGCCGACCACAGGAGGGACGAAAGAAAATACGTTAGTTAGTGTAACACTGCTCATTATGGCAGTGGAGAAGTCTGTGAATGCCTCTTGAGGCTTTCTCGGCGAAGTTCGGACTTAGCTATCGATCTACACTTGAGATCTTACATTTCCTCAACGGCGTTTGTGTCCTATGTCCCGGCGAAAAGCGCTGCTTCCATGGAGGACTATAGGGTTAGTTATCGAGGTGGATGGATAATGTGCTACGGGCACCTGATCAGGCTTTGCACTTTCAGATTTGAATATGAACACTGGTCCTACCTCGTTTGTATCTTGCACGGGCCGATAAGATATGCGCACTCATTTGACCTTGTCTGCATCTTGCGTGGTTCAACCTAAGATACTTCTCTCGCCCGCAATGTGCGCAACTTTCACTGATGGAGAATTTTCAGGTCGACCTTGCAAGATACAAAGAAGCTTGAACTCTCCAGATACCTCACCTCGCCCAAAAAAATTCTAGCATTTGAACCACTCATCCCTCCTGTTAAAATATCATCAGCAGGGATCGAATCCGGTTGCCTCCAAAAGCCTTGAGAGACCGCCGCTGGTAACTGCTTTCCCTTGAATAGTTTTTTCTTAAATGCATTCATCCGCGATTTTCGCGCGTCGTGTTCGTCTTTTATTACCACGATCGCTTCGGGTAGGCCGTCCGTCGTCTCTGGTTGCTCCCAGCCTCCTCCCCAACTTGATCAATTGGCTCGTATAAATTTCAGTAATGGTTTGCCGCTTTCTAGGAGTTCTTATTCTCACTCAAGCTAAGCTATATTCTTTGTTTAAATCAAGTTCGGTTTTTTGAGGGCACTTTGTCAGACCACCAAGGCCAACCTTCAGCCATATGGTCGAATCCAGGTGCTGGAAAAATCTCTTTTCCCTTCAACATTGGTTCATTGAATTCTTCAACCGTTTCAGATAGCTCCATCGTCCGTACGCTTCTTCGCCAGCGATTCATCATTTGATGTTTTCGCCAAAATAAAAGATCAAGGTGACGGTAAAGTCGATGCCGCTGTCGGGGAAGCCAAGAAGCGTAAGCCTTCTGATAAGGTAACCGAGAGGTCCCTGGTTCGAACCCTCCATGCGGTATTTTAGGTTATCAAATTGGTGGATGATATATTATCATTATCACTCATTGAGGCTGCTGATTTGTGCGACTTATGTCAAGAGAAATTGGCGGCCAGGTGAGCCAGGCGCCTTGAAGATTCCGTTAGCATTCAGCATCGAACTTGAATGTTTTCATTTCTCATGGCCGGCCTTGGTCACCACGAAAATTTGTTATCAGTGCGGTGATACGGTATCGATGCCGCTTTGTTGAGGTATAGTTATATAGTCTATGTATGATCTTATATTTTGATTAGAAATTTAACTGTCGGCTCCTTTTCTCTCGCTTCGTGCGGATATATTAAATCTGTTGAAGATGGGAATGGACTGAAATATTTTACTAGTTAGTTGCTTTTTTCTTTTAATATCTTGTAAGGAAACGAGTACCGTCCGAGCTATCACCGAAAGGTGAAGTCTGAAGAATAATAATTAATATATTAAGATATATGACGGATTATGGTGGATTCGTAATATCCAATTATTGTTAATACCAAATTACTATGAAATGTGCACTTCCAACTACTTAGCTTCACCGGAGTATTGACTCCCATACAGATCCGGCGGTGTCCCTGGTCGCTCCCCCTTCCCTCATCCCGGAGCAATGTTCGCTGGTGGTGGTATGATGCCGTCACCTATGATGATGGCCGCTCCTATGTCCGGATCGGTCCCTCAGCAACCGCCTTCGGCAACTGCCGGTAAGACGATTTCATTTATTATTCGAAAATCTGCAGGAGATAGTAGTATTGGGTAATTATTGTGGCTGAAAGATTTCGCCAAAATTTTTTGAAATTTTCTTCGACTCGGATGCCTGTGGCTTCAGAAATATGTCAGTCATCAGTGCGCCCCTTTGGCACTGATGGAGCTCAGCAGGGTCGGGACTTTTTATTTGCTATTCATTCATCACCGATGAGATACGAAAGTGTCGGAAACTTATGACGATTTCTAGTGTCTGTGCTCGCCGCTGGAATATGCATTCGTTCCTGCGTAGTTGTCGATGTCTCGATTGACGGGCCCATTTTGAGTGTCAGGCGAGGCGACTGCTGGCGACAGTGGAGGAGGTTCAGAGGAGAAGCCAGCAGAGAAGAAAAAAGAGCCGGCGAAGAGCGTCGTAACAATTAAGTTGGTTAGTTACAATACCGAAAAGAAGGTAATCCAAAGGTATCTGGTTCGAACCTGTGCGGAGGCATTTTAAGGTCACCACCATTAAGGAAGTTCGCGGTGTGACAGGCCTGGGTTTGCGCGAAGCGAAGGATGCGGTGGAGGGTTGCCCAACGGTAGTAGGGAGAATCTTTAAATCTAGCGGGTGCGATGGATTCGAAGAAAGGCTTTTGACTTTTTTTGTAACAGACTTCCTATTAGAGCTACGCGCTAGGTGTCATTTTTGATTCTTGGTAAATAATAATAATGAAAACCCTTTTTTGAAGTGGTATGTTTGATAAATATTCAAGGTCGACGCTGGTAAGATACGAAATGGGTCGAGTGTTCCTAGCGCTTTTTCATCTCTAAATAACCCTCTTGATAACATCTAAGCTCGGTCCTTCAAAATCTAAAGTGGATATTTCCATGTTCGTCCCGAACACTCGTTGTCTCCGACAGTAGTATATTTGGCATCAGTTCCTCCAGCGAGCTTCCAATCGAATACCCTCCCTTGTAGGTGCTGAAAAAGGGTGTTCCTCTGGAGCAAGCTGAAGAGATCAAGAAAAAAATGGAGGCTACCGGAGCACAGGTAACGCGCTATTATCTTAGTGTACTCACTTACCGCTCTATGTATCTTATCGGGTTTCGGGTTTTGGGTTTTGGGTTTTCGTCCCATGGGGTTCGCCTCCCCAAAGAGTATTACCGTTGTTCCTTTTCAGGTTGAGTTTGTTTGAGATTGTCGCAGTGTGACTGGCATGAATACGTACAATGTTTCTGCAAAAGCTGGGGGGTTTTGTTGTTCACTAAGGAGGCACTGAAAGATATTTCGGAGGTTGATTGAAGAACCTGGCCGAGAAGTTGCAGTACGTTATTGAATCCAATTGACTTGGAGGAGGTATGAACCTGTGCTTTCCTATTGTGATTATTGGGGCGAAGATAATTCATGCTATTAACGACCGATAAGAGCCTATGCTCGAAGATATGATACGAGAAAACGGTTCGACGAATAAAGTCGTTGATATAGATGATTCATTATAAGTGGTATTGAAGTGCTCAGCAGCACTAAAGGGACGCTAGTTGCTGTGGAGGGAGACCAGTCATGTCGGTGATGATGTGATGGACTCTTAGTAGTAGAAATATGATTGCAAATTGTTAGGGAAATTTGAGGTATTAAACACCAATATTGATAATAATAAATGTAACTAGTTTTATTATATGAATGTCTGTCTAACACAGGCCTTCCGCGGAAATCTCATAATACTGGCGGAGCGAGACGTCGGAAATATTATTGAATTTGGAAAGTATTAAACTGCTGGTAAGGAGCAAGTAGTCCTATTGAGGAGTATTTGCTTTGTTCCACGGTGTCATGGTTTTTATTCATCTTCATTATTTTATTATTCTCAAATGGTCAAGGTCTCGCTCGATTAAAACACTGGAGCTTGTGCGCGTTATATATTCGATACTTCCACAGGCGGCGCCTTCGTTGCCGAGATGGTATTTCCATTTAACCTTTGTTGACTTCTGCCTGATAAAATAAAAGGACCTTCAGTTATTTATTCCTATCATGAACGGTGCGGCAGGCGACAGCTCTCACATCGGCCCACCGAAGTTGTTGCTGCCGATCACGCCGAGGACATTGGACGGTATATCGCCGAGCTCTGGAGTTGAGTCCTTCGAGGCTGAGGAAAGTCATGTAGTAGTATTTTGGGGGAAGGGGGCTTGTTTTTCGCGCTCCGTGAGAGGCTGTTGGAATATTCTTCAAAGTTAGATCCCCGTTGTGTTTTCCCTGCTTCAGTGTCATAGCGCCCATTTAGTGTGATGTGTAGATTTGGTTTGCGCTACTATCAGAAGGACATGCCGTTTTGAATATTAAATATTCAATGCTTCACGATGCATCGGAACCATCGAAAGTTTCACCAGAGCGAGTTTTATATATGAATAATTCTGCCAGGGTTCTTGCTAGCTCGATGAGAATATACTCCTTACGAGAAAGCCTTCCGTCAAAAGGTTATCAACAATGCGCCTCGGGATGAAAAAATGTGAAATGAATTTGCAGTGGGGCCATCTGGTGCTCGTCGCGAATTCAACCGGAAACAAAAACTGTAGAGTTCTTCGGGTGAAAAGGCTTCGTATGAATTTCAGAGTATCGGTTGTGTTTTATAAATAATAATGTTCCTGTATACTAGAGTAGTAGATTAAGAGAGTAGAGAGAATCGTTTCGATACGAACTTGTCTACTATGAACTATGAACTAGAAGAGACCTTGATAGTAGAAGTCCTTTAATATATGCAAACCCGAAACCCGAACTGTTATCTATATTCTTCTTGTGCAGCACCCCTTTGACGGGGCTGGTTATAGCCATTATGGGGGTATCGCTAGTGCGGTAGTGGGTTGAGGTACTTGTCATAACCTGCTGAACCCTGGTAACATTCCGAGTATAAATGTTATGTCTGTTTACCTGTATAGTACGTATGAGCTAATCTCCACATCTTATCAGTTTTATTTGTTATATATATTCCGTATCACCTGCCAGAGATTATTTGGTATTTCGCGCCCACTCATTAACTCTTTATGTCCTTGACTTGGTGTTGCTCGATGAAGGCGGAGAGGTGTGAAGATCATACCTTATTTCATATGGATATCTTATTCTCTATCGTGTCTCCGCACTGGGAATATTCTCGATTTCCGAAGCACTTATTCTTATCGTTGGTGGTTTGATTCATCTCTACTGCATAAAGTTTGATCTTCTTCTTTTCCAGGAGGATCGGACAAACACGCAAATATTCGGTGATGAGCGCCTCGAAGAGCAGAACAATCTCGAGGACAAGTCTCGGCGACGAGTGGATAGTTCTGAAAGTTGGGAATCTGAATCGGTGAGCTCTTCTTCGTCCTCCTCGGACATTGAGGAAGGTCAAGTGTCGATGAGCTTCGAGGCTGCCCACGAGTTCCGGGAAATTCGGGCAACTAAGATCGTGCAGCACTACGGACGAATTCGAGTATTTCGAGGACCGCTGGGAGCCGTATTCTACATTGGACCGCACTGGTAGAGGAAAAATCGGTATGAGAATCTTGAATGGATTTCAGGTATGCTGTCATTGTTATGGCGAGTGTGATAGTTGGAATCGGTTTTGGATTCTCGTTTTGGGCGACACCGAGGTTGAATATGTCTGAGGGGAAGAGATGGTGGCAGAGGTTTATTGGAGTTCTATTGACAGTAATGAGGCGAAGGATTCTTGCAACTTCTTTTATATGAAGTCTACTATGTCTCCGCTACACTGGGAATATAGTGTCTGATAAGAAAGGATGTATTCGGCAACACATTTTACTTTATATCTCCTCCACACTTGGAATGTGTTACGTAGATTACTATGCCTAACATCCGTCATTCAACCTTTTTCGTATCTTCCACTATTCAACCTTTTTCGTATCTTCCACTATTCAACCTTGTTCGTATCTTCCACTATTCAACCTTGTTCGTATCTTCCACTATTTAACCTTGCTCGTATCTTCCACTATTTAACCTTGCTCGTATCTTCCACTATTTAACCTTGCTCGTATCTTCCACTATTTAACC